>BLSH010257375.1:680023-699397 GCA_018402905.1 Glandirana rugosa | reverse complement strand
ATCCAGCAGGTGGCGAAGGCTCAGTGCTGATCAATGTCCTAAGTTATCCTAAGCTGACAACAATTTTAGTTAAAGAGATGCGTAAATGTAGTTCAACTGCAAATTGAGATGACTGTCTACAATTATATTTTAAAGCAAGGACACATCTGAGAGAGAATGAACAATAAGATTGAGATTGTTGCCTTGACACCGTACTTATCATTCACTAGTATATATATATATGCAACTATTTGTCTTTTTATTGCCCACTCAGCTACAGAATGATACATTCCCTTCAAATGAACTTTTATTTAACTTTTGGAGTTAAAGCGACACTAAACTCACATTTTTTTTTTTTTTTACATAAATCATCCTTTATGGCTGTGCTTTAAGTCTCTTACTGTTCTTTTCAGGCTTTTTTTGTCCTGTGCACAATCCCAAACCTCCACTGATGCACCTCACAGCTACTAGTGCAGAGCAAACAGCGCAAATTATTTCTGGTCACACGCTTTGCTCTATGCGAACTACGATGTACGTATGTATGTAGATGTTTAGTCCATCTCAGCAGTGCGCAAGTGACGCAGTGCCGTATCGCAAAGAAGTACTCTGGTCAGGAAGGGGGAAAATCCTTCTGGGGCTGAAGTGGCTAATAACACTTTAAGCCCACCTTATTGGGGGCAGATTTGCGCTGCAAAGTGTAGCCTTTGCTGCTGTGCTGAGAAACATCCAGCAGGTGGCGAAGGCTCAGTGCTGATCAATGTCCTAAGTTATCCTAAGCTGACAACAATTTTAGTTAAAGAGATGCGTAAATGTAGTTCAACTGCAAATTGAGATGTCTGTCTACAATTATATTTTAAAGCAAGGACACATCTGAGAGAGAATGAACAATAAGATTGAGATTGTTGCCTTGACACCGTACTTTACATTCACTAGTATATATCTATATATGCAACTATTTGTCTTTTTATTGCCCACTCAGCTACAGAATGATACATTCCCTTCAAATGAACTTTTATTTAACTTTTGGAGTTAAAGCGACACTAAACTCACATTTTTTTTTACATAAATCATTCTTTCATGGCTGTGCTTTAAGTCTCTTACTGTTGTTTTCAGGCTTTTTTTGTCCTGTGCACAATCCCAAACCTCCACTGATGCACCTCACAGCTACTAGTGTAGAGCAAACAGAGCAAAATGATTTCTGGTCACACGCTTTGCTCTATGCGAACTACGATGTACGTATGTATGTAGATGTTTAGTCCATCTCAGCAGTGGGCAGGAAAGAGTGGTTGCATTCACATACACAAAAGGGGCATGGAGAACAAATGTAGCCACCCTAGAACAGAAAGTCTTAGTACAACATAAAAAAAGAACATCAAGAAAAAAAGTACCTACTATTAATATTTAAACACATTTCATTGATTTATTTCATTAAAAAAATATGTTTAGTGTCACTTTAACTGTTGAGCTGGATATACAGCATATAGGATACAGGCAGTATTCAGTTAAAAAAACCAAAACATGAAATGTACTTGTTGACATATAAGAAGATCCTAGTTTTGTGAAGGCAAAGCTGTTTTTAGGAGGATAAGATGGTTATGATGGTCTCTTTTCATTGCAGTTTGAAATCTTCCATGTATTCATGCTTGATGATTTAAAGGGGTTGTAGAGTCAGAAGGTTTTTTATCTTAATGCATTCTATGATAGAACAGGGGCCCTCAACAGGAGGGAGGGGCCAGGATCACAGAAGAGGGACCCAAGAAGACCCAAATCTACTGCAACAGAGCAGGTAAGCATAACATGCATGCTATTGCGGGCCTGCGGGAGTGCGCAGTACAGTGATCGTGGCCATGCAGTGTTGCTAAGACACGGCGCGACCCCGATCTGTGTAAAGAGCGGCGGCTCTTTAAACTTGTGATCGGCTGTGTTCAATGAAGGAAATCAAGGAAGTGCCGGTAATCGGCTCTCCTCGCCTCACACTGACAGGGCACTGATCATCAGTGCCCTGATTATAGCAAAGCCCTAGCTGTGCTGTCAGTGCCTCCAATCGGTGTCTATCAGTGCTACCAATCAGAGCCCATAATTGATGCCAGTCTGTGCCTCCCATCAGTGCTGCACATCAATGCCCATCAGTGCTGCCCATCAGTGCCCATAAGTGGTGCCCATCAGTGCCCACCAGTGCTGCCCATTAGTGCTCATCAGTGCTGCCTATCTGTGCTGCCTATCAGTGCCCACCAGTGCTGCCCATCAGTGCCCACCAGTGCTGTCTATCAGTGCCCACCAGTGCCACCTATCAGTGCCCACCAGTGCCACTTAGCAGTGCTCACCAGTGCCACATATCAGTGCCCATCCATGTGGCATATTAATGCCTCCTCATCAGTGTTCCCTAATCAGTGCCCATAAATGCCGCCTCATCAGTGCCCAATAGAGCGACCTCATCAGTGCCCATCAGTGCAGCCTATCAGTGCCCATCAGTGTAGCCTCATCAGCGCACATCAGTGAAGGAGAAAAACGTATTACTTATTTACAAAATTTACTGATGGGCACATATATGCAGCACTGATGGGCACTGATAGGCGGCACTGATAAGCAATACTGAGAGCACTGATATGCGGCACTGATGGACACTCATAGGCGGCACTGATAGGTGGCACTGGGCACTGATGGGCAGCACTACTGGGCACTGATAGGTGGCACAGGTGGGCACTGATAGGTGGCACTGGTGGGCACTGGTGCATATAGCACTGTTAGGGATGGCACTGGCAGGCATCATATATGGGCACAGTGCCATCCCTACAGTGCACTGTATTGCCCTTACCTGGTGGTCTAGTGGGGGCTCCCTGGTGGTCCTGGGTGGCCTCCATATTGTCTCCCTGGTGGTCCTGGGCGGCCTCCTCATGGTGTCCCGGGGGGGGGCTCCCTGGTGGTCCTGGTCGGCTCCCTGGCGGTCCAGTGGGGTGATCCTGAGGGGGGCTGCGCTGATAAACGTTCAGAGCAGCCCCCCGTCAGGCGAGCAGCCGATCGGCTCTCCACTGCTCAGGTCTGCAGACCTGAGCAGAGGAAAAGCAGATAAACAGCTCTTCCTATTTACACTGCGATCAGCCGTGATTGGTCACAGTTGATCACATGGTAAAAGGCTTCTTATGGAAGCCTTTAACCTCGGTCGGTAAAGCGGTGGGTCAGCCTGACCCACGGCACCACTGATCGGCACGATGCGCTCCCCCGCAGGCGCGCAATCACGGATTATCCTGAGGACGTCAATAGACGTCCAGTCAGGATAATGAACCCCCCTCCCGGCCGTCATTTGTCAATTGGCTGGGCGGGAAGTGGTTAAAGTGTTATTAACCACTTCAACCCCGAAAGGATTTGCCCCCCCCTCCTGACCAGAGCACTTTTTGCGATGCGGCACTGCGTCGCTTTATCTGACAATTGCGTGGTCGTGCAACGTTGTACCCAAACTAAATTGACTTCTGATCACTGCTATTAGCAAAAAAAGAGCGACAATTTTGAAAAAAACCCCAATATTTTTAACTTTTTGCTATAATACATATCCAAAAAAAAATATATAAAAAAACAAATTTATTCATCAGTTTTGGCCGATATGTATTCTCCCTCATATTTGTGGTAAAAAAAATTGTGATCAGTGTTTATTGATTGGTTTGCACAAAAGTTGCCGCGTTTACAAACCATGAGAACACATTTATGGCGTTTTTACTATTTTTTTTCTTTTTTACTAGTAATGGCGGCGATCTGCAATTTTTATCGGGACTGTGATATTGCAGCGGACATGTCGGACATTTTTGACACTTTTTTGGGACCAATGACATTTATACAGCGATCAGAAATTTTAATATTCACTGATTTATGTGTAAATGTCATTGGCAATGAAGCGGTTATCCTGCAGGCGGTCGATATAGGTGTTAACTGTGTTCCCTGGGTGTGTAACTGTGAGGGGGCTGGGCTGCCAGGGGCATAAGAGATCTAACTAATCCCAGTGACAGGGATCAGTAGATCTCTCGCATGCCGCCTGACAAACCGGGGAACCGCTGTTTTTACATTGGCGGTTCCCCGTTTTTCTCCTCCGCCAAGCAATCGCGAGTAGCCGGCAGACATACTGCTGCAGAGTGCGGCGGGCACGAGACCGCGCTGCCGCTGGTGTGCTCCCACTCGCAGCTACGCATGTGCGAGCTGTCGTTTATAGACAGCGATTTGCGCTACAGCGCCACTCTGCAGCGAGGCGGTCCGGAACTGGTTAAAAGCTATATTTTATTTTCATTCTGTGTTCCCATGTCTCAGTTAGGTTTGCACCTATGCTATCTCATTTATAGAATAGGTATGTAGAATTTTAAAAGTAATTATACAGTATTTTTTCACTGCATTCTATATTTGTTTAATTTAATTGGGGGTAATTCTGGAAGTATATTGCAACTGCTGTATAATTTGGGATATTTAAATATTTTTTGTTTTTTGCTGTCAACCAAACAATATCAGTTAAAGGGGATATTATATTTACATTCTGTGTTCCTAGATCTCAATTAGTTTTGAACTTCTGTTATAAAGATAGCATATGTTATTTACTCAAGAAAAAAAAATGATCATCTTCAGAGAAATAAAATTTTTTCAAGCACACACAAACCAAAATATTGTAGTCTGCTTTTATTGTACTGAGCATGATGATCAGGGGGAATTAGAAACTCTTTAGTTCTGGTGAAATTCATAGCCCTGTGGATGACATTAAAGTATAACCAACAGCAAGTTGTTTAGCTTTGGAGATGAATTTGAACATCTGTCAGGATTGTATTGCTGCCTGTGCCCTCATAATGGAGGTTCATCCTCTCTATTTGTCATGTTTACTGTTATCATTGAAAGTGAAAGTAAAAGAAAATCTCAAAATGTGGGTTGTCCCCAGAAAAGTAGTAGAGGGGAAATCTTCCAATGGAGTAACTAGTTTTGGGGCCCAAGGGATTCCCTTCATTTTTTCCGAACAAATGGGAGGGGAAGGCGCCAACCTAAGTGTAGTATTAAAATGTATAGCACAAGATTAAAAACACATTAAAAAAAGAGTGTAGATGGAACATGCTCATCAAAGGAAGTGCAGTCATGGTTGTTATGCATAGTTCTGCGGGCTCCACTGTGGTGCTGGGAAGCTGGATGGGATCCTCCAATAGGCTGGAATGGATGGTTTGCCTCCACGGGATCCAGGAAGAACCATTCTGGTCAGCGTGGACCGCAGAAGCGGAAGTAACGTCACCGCCAGGCGGAAGGACCGGGTTAGAGCTTTGCAGTGTCAGTCAGGATGCCAGGGTGTGGGTTGGGCTACGCGCTCAAAGCCTCTGCTCTTTCTTTTGGCCTGCTGCCATTTAAGGGAGAGCAACTATTTATACACCTAGGAGAGCATGTGATCTGTGGTTGAAATACAACAACAGCGGACCTAGTAGTTTATGTTGCATAGAAAAAAAAATAGTCTTTTTATGGCAATATCATGGCTATTTAGCCTTTTTGGGGGGCAACAGGTTATTAAAAAGATTGAAGTTGGTAACAGTCATTGGTACACATTGAAGAGGCTAGCGGTCTGGGACAGACCAATTGAAGGGGGATGTGAGACTTAAAAAGTATAATAAAGGATCATATTCAGGGAGTTGTTTCCACATAGGATTGAGAGTGGTAGTAACAATAAATTGTTGATATATTGATAAAATGACTAATACGAATACGAATGCTGCCTGAAACGGTGGGCAGCTGGTAAAGGTGCTGGTAGCTGTCAAAATTATGCAACATTGGGAGTATGCTGGTGGTGGCAGGCATCTTTAAATACACTACACATTGTGGAACAGTGTAAACGGTAAGTTACTGATACTGCTACCCCCACCTTCAATGCAGGGCCCCAATAGAGTCCCTGGTCGACACCATGCATGGGCAACAGCTATAAGGACCAATAGGATAACATTTTGGGAGTGCGGTTATGTGCTGAGCTAGGAATTATAGTATGGTATGTGTCTCTATCTCCTCGTTGAGTCCTCCAGGCGATAGAGAATTGAGGGTATATAGCCAAAAGGTTACCTACCAACAGAGTTGTTTAAAATGCTCTGCAGTAGGGAGACTTCTGGGGGTGGATTCAACAACCCATACTTGAAGGCCTGCGGTGGGTTTGTGGTGTTCTTTCAAAAAATATCTAGGCACACTATGTTCATCATTTCCTTGTTCAATTAACCTTATGTGTTTGCTGAAACATTGGCGTAGAGGACTGTTGGTCCTCCCCCCATATAGTAGGCCACAGGGATAGGTTAGGCAATAAACCACATAATCACTGGAGCAATTTTGGAACTCCTTGATGGTGTATGATTTCCCTTTTGTGGTAAAGCTTTTTTGTCCATGGTGGACAAATGTACACATAAGACATCGCTTCTTTCTACACTGGAACATACCCACTAGTGAAATAAGCGGAGTGTAAATGGTTGGGGAAGGCTCAGATTTCTGAATCTTGCTTGGTGCGATTTTACTCTTGATGTTTTTGGCCCTGCGGTAGAAGACCTTGGGTGTAGGTGTAAAGGAGAAGCCTAGGAATGGGTCTTCCAGCAAGATTCGCCAATTCTTAATAAAGATGTTTTCCATTTGTTTGAAATGGTTATGAAATTGTGTGGTAAAGGATGTTGGTTGGGGTCCTTTGGATATGTTGGGTTTGGGAGTGGGTTTAATGCAGTGTTGCTGAAAGGTGTCTTCCACAAGGTTGGGGGTGTTTGATAGTCCTCATCCCTGGTGCAATTGCATCGGATCCTGTGGAACTGGCTTCTAGGGATGTTGTTTTTCCATCTGGGGTGAAGGCAGCTCTGGTAATGTATGAAGAAGTTGCCAGCAGTGGGCTTTACATGGTTCAATTTTAATAATACACTTAGGTTGGTGCTTCCCCCTCCCCTTTGTCCTTACATATCTTGCAGAGTCCCCTGGACACAGTCTGAAGGATGGCTGCCTCCCCTTGACTTTTATTCCTATGCCCATCATGAACTGTCCCATGTTATCCAGCTATTTTGGCTTAGAAAAATACACCCTATAAGGATTACTCCAACTGGAGAGCCAGATACCAATTGACTTTGCTTCATTTTTTCAGGGATTTTCTCCCACTTCCTGTTTTGGCTATGGGACCGGAAGTGAAAGGAAATCTTCCCAATGAGAAACAGATGGCAACCCCCCCCCAAAAAAACGGTTAGGGGTTATAACCCTCCCTTACTTTATCCAAAATTAAACAAAAAGTTTTGCCTATAGTTCTGCTTGAAGGCCCGGTTTACACCTTTGTGCCTTTATGTACGTCTTGAAATGCACAAAAAGGCATGTGTCATAAAAATACATTGAATGCTATGAACTCATTCACATACACTATATTACCAAGTTGGCCCACCCTTTGCAGCTTTAACTCTTCTGTCCACAAGGTTTAGAAGTGTGTCTATGGGAATGTTTGAACATTCTTCTAGAAGCGCATTTGTGAGGTCAGGCACTGATGTTGGGCGAGAAGGCCTGGCATGCAGTCTCTGCTCTAATTCATTCCAAAGGTGTTTGTTGTTGGGTTGAGGTCAAGACTCTGTGCAGGTCAGTCAAGTTCCTTCACCCCAAATTCGTTCATCCTTGTCCATATGGACCTTGGTGCACAGTCATGTTGGAACAGGAAGAGGCCATCCCCAAACTGTTCCCACAAAATTGGGAGCATGAAATAGTCCAAAATGTCTTGGTATGATGATGCCTTAAGTGTTCCCTTCACTGGAACTGAGCCCAACCCCTGAAATACAACCCCACACCATAATCCCCCCTCGACCAAATGATTTGAACCAGTGCACAAAGCAAGATCCATAAAGACATGGATGAGACACCACTAAACCTTGTGTACAGACTTCCCAGAAGAGTTGAAGCTGCTATAGCTGCAAAGGGTGGGTCAACTCAATATTGAACCCTACAGACTAAGACTGGGATGCCATTAAAGTTAATGTGCGTGTAAAGGCCAGTGTCCCAATACTTTTGGTAATATAGTGCATGTGCACAGCAGCGCAGTGCGTTGTTTTAAATGAGGCATGTACGATTTTCTGTGAATTTCCATGTACAGTGATGCCCAATAGAATAATGAAAACACATGTAAAATGCACCAAACCACATATTAAAAAATGCATCAAAAAATTAATGAAAATGGACGCAGATAGATGTGAACTTGGCCTAATAAAGAATACAAAAGAAAAAGCATGTTAACTAGTACGAGAACATAATGGATAAGGAAGAATAGTGAACAAACAATGCAGTGAAGAAATGAGATATGTCCAACCCTATTTTCTTATTTATAAAATATGGTACTTGTGTTTTTGAAATCTTATTCGCTTAGGGAGAGGACTTCAGGGTAGCATGGGGACTCATCAGATTTTACTTCAGTGTGAGACTGACAAAGAGCATTAGGTATAAAAAGCCACACAGCCTGCAAAAGAATGGCAAAACATATTAAAACCACAGGTTAAAGATAAATTCCAGATAGTGTAGATAAAAACATTGATTCTTATAGGTCTCTGTTCACTAAAAATGAAGTGTATATTTAAAACAATTGGTGTACATGCCTGAATTATTAACCTCTTGCAATCAGGGGAGTATATTAGGATGGGTATGGGTAGTCCAAATCCCTTCTAGAATAACCTGGCTAGTGGTCCCTTTAAGACACTGGAGTTTCACAACCTGGGCATGCTCTTGTGTCTCCCTGCGGCTGGCAGGACAGTAAGGCAGGAAGATGAAACAGGAAAACTAGCCAGATTTTGGCCACACCTACGGACAATGAGGACATTCTGGGGACAATGTGGAATGCTGTAGGTCCCTCAGCATGGCAGACGGAGAGAGAAAAAGCCCACATGAATCATGCAGAAGGTGGCAAGCAAGGTTCCCCTGAGACTCTTTCTTGGCTTAGTGCCATTGCTGCTAACCTTTCATGAGTTTTTAATGCTCATAGCAACTTTTGCACTATTGGGCCTCATGCACATTGTTATGAGGCCATGTATAACATAAATATGATGATTTCATGCAAAGCCCAGGTGCTGTGTACAATCGTCCACAGACGTGAATGGCTGTGAGCGGATTTATGCAGATATAAGGCAATACTTATGTAAATCTATGTCTGGCATATGGATGTTTTCTCAAATGTAGAAAGTCTGCTTTTGGTGAATACATCTAAACCAGTGGTTCTCAGCTCCTCTCCTCAGGACCCACTAACAGGCCAGGTTTGCAAGATAACTGAAATACATCACAGGTGATATAATTTGCTGCTCAGTGGTTACAGTATTCTAGTATTCATCTCCCCAAGGCAATACTTAAATTCTGGCCTGTTAATCGGGTCCTGAGGACAAGATTTGAGAACCTCTGATCTAATCGCTATACATGGGTTTACATGAGTACTGGCGTATACCTGTGCATAGCCATTTATGTCTATTGACAGCTGTACTTCCTGGGTGCAAAAATATGCCCATTTTTACATCATACATGGCCTCATATGTTGTGTGCATGAGGCCTTTGGGTACAAAGACTGTGGCATATGTTATTGTGTAGGCTCAGGTTCTAAGACCCTCCAATGGTTTGCACTGTTTTGCCAGACCTATAATTCACCACAGTGCACCAAGGTTGAACACCCCCCTCCCAGGGTCTATAGCCCTGCTTGCAAATACCTTTACAGTATGGCTCAGAATAGGAGAGGGAGAAGAATAACAAGGAGCCAATCAGTTGTGCTGCAGAGCTCATCTGCTAACAAAGAACTGGTTTACAGCACAGTGGTGACACTTTGTGGGAACCAGTGACACTAATACAGCGACCAGTGCTACAAATATGCACTGTCACTGTACTATTGACACTGGCTGGTAAGGGGTTAAACATCTAGGGCAATCAAAGTGTTAAATGTGTGCCTAGCCATTGTTTTTGTGTACTGTGTGTGTTTTTACTAAATGTTGTGATTCATTTTATTTCCTGCCTTGCAGGGAAAGAAAATACTGTGTATCACATTCTCACTGTCAGGGCAGAGCTCTGTCTTGTTTACATAGGCAGAGCTCCGTCCAGCCTCTCTTGACGATCATTGGGTGCCTGCGGACATCCATAGGCCAGCACCCGCTGATCGGCTTCTGCTGTGACAAATTATATAGCGAACGTGCAGAACTGCGTACAGTATATATACACGTGATTCTGCAGTAGATGTGCTATAGGGTGATTGTTAAATGTTTATATTAAGAATGCTTCTAAAACAATGTTAATATAAAAGAAAACTCTGGTACTTGATATTGTGTTTTAATACATTTATATTGTGATCCATGTATAAACCTTCATTTGACTAACTTTACTCAGGAATCTGAAAACAAAAACATGTTTTTGCTTTCAGACAATTACAATCAAGCTTAATTACACAGCTCAAACCTGGAGGAAGAAAGTTCAATCCAAATATGACTGTCACATAGAGGAAAAGCAGATTTGCATTCTCAGTAGGGTGATCTATTTCAGACGTTATAAGTGTTTTCCTGTAGTTTAGCATATCTGTAGCACCCTAGTCCTAAACAGGGCTGAGAGCTCACTATAGGCAGTGAAACATTAGATCCACATTTTCTAGCTATGAGACTGATTCATATTGATTTACACTGACACAGTTTTATTCTGTATGAAGCTAGTTTCATTTGCTACACATAGATAGAGATCGTCAATTAAAATGTGTACCAAAGTTTTGGAAAACAAAAAAAATTGTTTCTTTGCAGAAATGGTTTGCATGCATTTTACTATTGTGTAAATAGAATACTACCCATTGGCCAGAAGAGGTCAGCAGATTCCAGATTCACAAATATTTTAAAAATGTGCCAATTTGTAGGAATGCTTAAAAAAACGTACAATAGGGAATATGTCATTTTGTGTTTATCTAAGATTTTGTGTATCATAATCAGTGTAAAGCAGTTATTAATTTACTGTATACAGTGCTTACAAGGTAAAGGTCAGCTCTCTCAAAACCTCCCAAAGATAGAAATTGCCCACATTTTTGATTTTGTCATGGACCCTTGTTCACTGAAGCTTTGTAATGACAATGGCAGGGAGAAAGAGCTATAGAGATCTCACAGCTGTGGTTTCTGAGATATACAAGATCATTACATCGATCCATCTATTGATGCTACACTCTGTTTAGGTTCAAAACCGAACTCCACTTTTAAGTAAAAACAAAAAACAAACAAAAAACAGCTCTTGCTGTAATACGCACCTCCTCTCCTGTGCTATCTTCCACAGACTCACTAATTCAGGGGTGTCAAACTTGATTTCATCGTGGGCCGTATCAGCATTATGGTCGCCCTGAAAGGGCCGGTTGTATATGTAAGACTAGATGTCCAGGGCACCACCCCCCCTTACATCAGATGCCAAGAGCCCCCCCACCATCAGAAGTTAAGGGTTCCCCACCCTTCCTTGCATCACAATGGGGGCAGAGTTGGGAAGCAGAGCAGGGTCTAGAGGAGGACCAGAGGAGAGCTGGAGTCTTCTGAATGCTGAGACCAGGAGAGGTGCAGATGAGGCAGTGCTGCAGCTGCACAGAGTAGAGCAGGAGCTGAAGGAGTTCTGTCCCCCACTCTGCGGCCAACTGTTGAGACAGGGGGTGGTGGAGATGAGGGGAGTGCTGCAGCTTCAGGAAAGGTATGAGTGAGGGCCACATGAAATGACCTGGAGGGCCGGATTTGGCCCCCGGGCCTTGTGTTTGACACCTGTGCACTAATTCAAGGTCCAATGATTTTCTTTTCCTTTCTAGGGTAAATATCATAGACATTACTTTCTATGAGACCAGGGCATCAAGGGCACATCCACTGGAGGCATCCTAGGTATGCAGAAGAATCCTGCAGAAAACAGTGCTATATATTACAATGTGGTGCAATTCTGTGCATCATTTAAGATCCAATCACTGGCAGAGGAAGAAGTGGAAGACCAATTACATCATGCGATTCATTTGAACCCATGCATTAAAGTACATATGTTAATATTTAAAAACAAAAAACTTCACAGGTGGTGGGGGGTGGGGGGTCTGGGGGGAGCAGGAAACCTCGAACTGAGCTCTGACCATTTGAAGACTGAACTGTTACACCCCCTTCCAGTCCAGGCCATTTTTCAGTTTTCATTGCTGTCACACTTTGAAGGACAATTACTCAGTCATACAACACTGTACCCAAAAGAATGTTATAGAATTTTTTGAGACTTTGGAGCTTTCTTTTAGTAGTATGTAATCACCACTAGTTTTTTTTTACTTTTTACTATAAAAAGGAAAAAAGCAAAAAAAAAAAGTTTGGATAAGAATTGTTTTAGTTTCTGCTATAAAACTTTGTTTGGCTGAAGCCATTTATTATCAGCCAACTGTGTTTACGATTTTTAAATCATAATGACAACAGAAACTACCCAAATGACCCTGATCAAAAGTTTACATACCCTGGTGATTTTGGCCTGATAACATGCACACAAGTTGACACAAACTGGTTTGATTGGCTATTAAAGGTAACCATCCTCATGTGTGATCTGTTTGCTTGTAATTAGTGTGCGTGTATAAAAGGTCAATGAGTTTCTGGACTCCTGACAGACCCTTGCATCTTTCATTCAGTGCTGCACTGACGTTTCTGGATTCTGAGTCATGGGGAAAGCAAAATAATTGTCAAAGAATCTGAGGGAATAGGTAGTTGAACTGTATAAAACAAGAAAGGGATATAAAAATATATCAAAGGAATTGAGAATGCCAATCAGCAGTGTTCAAACTCTAATCAAGAAGTGGAAAATGCGGGGTTCTGTTGAAACAGCCACAACTGCTAGGAAAATTGTTCGGGATGCAAAGAAAAACCCACAAATAACTTCAGGACTCTCTGAAAACATGTGGTGTGGCTGTTTCAAGGTGCACAATAAGGAGGCACTTGAAGAAAGATGGGCTGCAGGGTCGAGTCGCCAGAAGAAAGCCATTGCTACGAAAATGCCACAAAGTATCTGGCTTACAATACACCAAACAGAACAGAGACAAGCCTCAAACCTTCTGGCACAAAGTCATTTGGAGTGATAAGACCAAAATTGAGCTTTTTGGCCACAACCATAAACCCTACATTTGAAGAGGAGTCAACAGGCCTGTGAAACACAAAGGTGGATCGCTGATGTTTTGGCGATGTGTGAGCCTCAAAGGCAGAGGAAATTTGGTCAAAATTGATGGCAAGATGAATGGAGCAAGTTATCAAAAAATACTGGAGGAACATTTGCATTCATCAGCCAGAAAGCTGCGCATGGGACGTACTTGGACATTCCAATGTGACAATGATTCAAAACACAAGGCCAAGTCGACCTGTCATTGGCTACAGCAGAAAAAAGTGAAGGTTCTGGAGTGGCCATCTCAGTCTCCTGACCTCGATATCATTGAGTCACTCTGGGGAGATCTCAAACGGGCAGTTCATGCAAGACAGCCCAAGAATTTTCAGGAACTGGAGGCTTTTTGCCAAGAGGAATGGGCAGCTTAACCATCTGAGAAGATAAAGAGCCTCATCTACAAATACCACAAAAGACTTCAAACTTTCACTGATGTTAAAGGTAAACTTTTGATCAGGGTCATTTGGGTAGTTTCTGTTGTCATTATGATTTAAAAAGAATAAATACAGTTGATTGATAACAAATGGCTTCAGTCAAACACTAACCATGAGTGAAAGAAAAGTTTTTGTGTTATCATTCATATTCTCTGAAAAATGGCCAAGAAATCATAAATTCTGCCAGGGTGTGTAAATTTATGAGCAAAACTGTATTATTTAGCAGTGGTGGCTTGTGCTCCATCGGTCAAAGGGAGTGCCAGATGGACCACACCACGGATGCCCTCCCCATCGCTCCAGCCTACCACCACACACCATACACGCCGGCTCTCCTACTGTAACGGTAAAGCAGGTTTGAGCCCACAGATGAACAGGTGACAGGGGATCCCCCGGGGCATGGAGTCTTAAGCCTCTTACACACACTTAGATTTTCGCACAACAGAATGTTTGTTTTTTGTTGGATGCTTGTCTCATGTCGAAAGTGAAAAGGTTACTAACCATACGAAAATTTTCGTATGACTGAATTCAACGTAATTTTTCTTTTGTAGGAAAGTCGTACTAATGATACGAAAATTGGACGTTGACTTGACGTACGAAAACATTTTCTAGTCTGCACATCCAACTTTTGTTGTCCGAAAAATCACAATCGGCTGGAGTACACTAACAATCCAAAAATTGGACAATCGGTCAGTGTACGAAAATTCCCGTCCGAAATTTGCATTGTGTATATGGGGCTTAAGGCCAGCCGGTATTCTGCCAGGGACCCCCTCACAGGAGTTTGGACTTAGCTGCATGCTGACCCCAGGTCACGACCCCCAGGCTCACCCTGCTCATGAGGAGAGTACCCGACGTCAAAATTAACACTGATCTGTAGTGCATGTTCATACTTCAATATCATAAATAATATATTTGATTTTTCACTCCAGCAGTATATAATGAGTTTGGAAATTGTAGAGAAATGCTTAAATAATGCATTACAATTTAACTACACCCATTTGATTTTAGACAACTAAAATGAGTTTTAGTCGACTAAAATTATTTTAGTTGATTAAAATGTGTGAGTTCAGCAAGAAAGAAAGTGTCAATTTGGCACCGCCACCAATCCCTATAGCTATGTACCAAGATGAGAACCCCTATGGGTGGGACTTTAGAGGTGGAGGAACCCCAAAATATACAATATCACATCTTAATATGTATCAAATCCACATTTATTTTCACAAGTACAAAATATAAAACAGTGATAGATATGACAAAGTAAACCAATTATCATATAAACATATCCTGTTAAAAACATAAGCCATTCGGATACAGCCAGCTCACACACATCTGCATGTAAGTTCTTTCACATCATTCTGCAATCCTATGAAAGAGGAAGAGAGACTGACGTGTTTCAGGTTCAAGCCTTTCGTCAGGGGCTTATAGCAGAATGCAATTCATGTTCCTAAATGTACTTTATCCAAAAAAAAATTTCTTAAAAGGGTTTTCGCCTTCAGAATTCAAAGGATGCAGGTTTCGTGGTCATATAGGAGTCAGGAAAATGATGTGGGGGTGTTTCAGGTTCTAGCTTGCTATATGTTCAAATCGGCTGATCAGAGGTAAACTTTGACATTGATGGTGCGGTATTAGGAAAGACAGGACCAACCGGAGGTATTCCTCCTTTGGCATACCATGGTAGATCCCGTCGTTTTGTCTGTAGACCTCTGTTGACATTGTTGTCTACCCTGGATTAAAATATGGAAACAGTATAATGCAGACTGAAAAGCAGTATGTTCTGCTGTGAAGTAGGGGGAAAGCCACTGGGACCTCTCTCCTCCCCTCTTTCTGCTCCCACCACAATGGCAAAGTTTACCTCTGATCAGCCGATTTGAACATACAGCAAGCTAGAACCTGAAACACCCCCACATAATTTTCCTGTATGCTATATGACCAGGAAACATGCATCCTTTGAGTTCTGAAGGCGAAAAACCCTTTTAAGCAAAATTTTTTTTGGATAAAGTACGTTTAGGTACATGAATTGCATTCTGCTATAAGCCCCTGATGAAAGGCTTGAACCTGAAACGTGTCGGGCTCTCTTCCGGGTCGGCTGTATCCGAATGGCTTATGTTTTTAACAGGATGTTAACATGATAATTGGTTTACTTTGTTATATCTATCACTGTTTTATATTTTGTACTTGTGAAAATAAATGTGGATTTGATACATATTAAGATGTGATATTGTATATTTTTGGTTCCTCCACCTCTAAAGTCCCACCCATAGGGGTTCTCCTCTTGGTACTTAGTTGATTAAAATGTACTGGAGATTTAGTCGACTAAAATATGACTAAAACGAAAACAATTGCAGAAGACTAAAATGGGACTAAAAGTAAAATGCCATTTTAGTCCTAAGACTAAAACGAAATTGAAATTTGCTGCCAAAATGAACACTGTCTACAAGGGACACTAAAAATAAGACACATTAAAAAAAATCACATTAGAAAAGCAGGGATACAAATCAAGCTAATAACAAGCATGACTAACCTCTTTGGTAATCAAAAGTCCTCGCTCCAAACCCAAAAAAAGTTACATGATAGGGATACAAATCAAGCTAATAACAAGCATGACACACCTTTGTGGTGTTCAGAAGTCCTCGCCCCAAACCCCTAAAAAGTTAAATGGCAGGATTATCATAAACAAAAATAGACAAAATTAATACAAAAGCCAAAAAGGCAGCACACAAACTACATTTATTTATTTCAGGTACTTATATAGAGCTGCCAATTCACGCAGTTTGCATATACAGGTGCTGGTCATATAATTAGAATATCATCAAAAAGTTGATTTATTTCACGAATTCCAGTCAAAAAGTGAAACTTGTATATTATATTCATTCATTACACACAAACTAATATATTTCAAGTGTTTATTTCTTTTAACTTTGATGATTATAACTGACGACTAAGGAAAATCACAAATTCAGTATCTCAGAAAATTTGAATATTGTGAAAAGGTTCAATATTGAAGACATCTGGTGCCACACTCTGATCAGCTAATTAACTCAAAACACCTGCAAAGGCCTTTAAATTGTCTCTCAGTCTAGTTCTGTAGGCTACACAATCATGGGGAAGACTGCTGACTTGACAGTTGTCCAAAATACGACCATTGACACCTTGCACGAGGAGGGCAAGACATAAAAGGTCATTGCAAAAGAGGCTGGCTGTTCTCAGAGCTCTGTGTCCAAGCACATTAATAGAGAGGCAAAGGGAAGGAAAAGATGTGGTAGGAAAAAGTGTACAAGCAATAGGGATAACCACACCCTGGAGAGGATTGTGAAACAAAACCCATTCAAAAATGTTGGGTAGATTCACAAAGAGTGGACTGCAGCTGGAGTCAGTGCTTCAAGAACCACTACACACAGACGTATGCAAGACATGGATTTCAGCTGTCACATTCCTTGTGTCAAGCCACTCTTGAACAACAGACAGCATCAGAAGCATCTCACCTGAGTTAAAGACAAAAAGGACTGTACTGCTGCTGAGTGGTCCAAAGTTATGTTCTCTGATGAAAGTAAATTTTGCATTTCCTTTGGAAATCAGGGTCCCAGAGTCTGGAGGAAGAGAGGAGAGGCACACAATCCACGTTTCTTGAGGTCCAGTGTAAAGTTTCCACAGTCAGTGATGATTTGGGGTGCCATGTCATCTGCTGGTGTTGATCCACTGTGTTTTCTGAGGTCCAAGGTCAACGCAGCCGTATACCAGGAAGTTTTAGAGCACTTCATGCTTCCTGCTGCTGACCAACTTTATGGAGATGCAGATTTCATTTTTCAACAGGACGTGGCACCTGCACATAGTGCTAAAGCTACCAGTACCTGGTTTAAGGACCATGGTATCCCTGTTCTTTTTTTTTTTTTTTTTTCCAAAATATTTTATTGAGGCATAGTTGAAAAGATACATACATGTCAAAATGAGGTACCTTACACGTTAGTTATTGTCTTTACAGAAAAGAAGCATACTTGACTGCTAAAAGCATAACAAAACAAACAAAAATTACATCTGAATGTAAAACAGTAAATAACAATCGTTCATCAAATAACTTGTCATAGATTGACTTTGTTGTTATAAGTAATTCAATATCATAGTGTTTGTTTCCTATGATGAGAGAATACCAGAGGGCTAATCCGTTTCCGTGTGGTTTGAGGAGCCTGTCTCCAGTCGGGCATCCCCATGGCGCCTCCAGACCGCCCGACCACCCCAATTTGGGACTAGAAGTCGGACGGGGGCGCCAGGGAGGGGCCCGCCGGGGTGTATTGTGAGGCCCCTTTGGGCTTTGCTGAAATTATTCTGTTGAGAATAAACATCATTCCTGATACTGTCAATCTCTAAGGGAGACCGTATGGCGTTAGGCCATGTATTAAATGCATAAGGTAAGGAATTTCCCTTCCTGTATGTGTTTGTTACAATAATGAGGGGATCATCTTGTAAATGTGTGGTGTTTTTTTTTTTTTTCCCCCTTATATAGTTGCATGTGAACAGTAGGAATTATTGTGTTTTTTTTCATGAGGTTGATATGAATGTGGAATATTCTGTCGATTCTTTGAAATGCTGCCAACAGGCGCAGATGGTTTGAAATTTGTGTGGGGTGTCGTTCGTTTGGTGGATTAAATCTTCCATTTCTTGTATTTTGTTAATTCTTTTGAACCAATCTTTTATGGTAGGTGGGTTGGGGGACTGCCAAAAAGCTGGGAGGGTCATCTTAGCTGCATTGAGCAGGTGAAGCATGAGGGATTTCTTGTAATGCTTTTGGGGAAGTGATGTATGATGAAGGAGTAGTTGAGCTGGCGAGAAGTCGAGGTTGTATGAGGAGATCTGGGATATTAAACTGTGTACTTCCGTCCAAAAGGGGACAAACTTGGGGCATGACCACCATATATGTAGGAATGACCCTAAGTCATGGGAACAGCGCCAACATTTTGGAGTGATGGATAGATTCATTTTATGGAGCCGCTGTGGGGTTTTGTACCATTTAGAGAGTATATTGAACCCATTTTCTTGGGCTGATACATTGATCGAGCCTTTGTGAATGTGCGTGCAGATGTTCACCCAATCTGCAGGGGTTATCTCTATATTGAGGTCTTTCTCCCATGATTTAATGTAGTTGTTTCGTCTGATATCAGAGTTTGTAAATAAGGTGGCATATAGCGTCGAAATCAGGTGTCTTTGTGGTTCAGACTGTATGCAGATTTCCTCAATTGTTGTGTGCGGTCTTGAAAATTTTACTCTATCTTTTGGATTGGTGAGGTAGTGCTGTAGTTGTCGGTAGGTCCATAAGTGCGAAGGGTTGTTTGAACTTACAGTCTTAAACTTTTCGTATGTCATAAACGCGCCATTTTCAAAGAAGTCTGCTCACAAGTAGAGTTGAGCGAACCTCTGGAAGTTCGGGTTCTGCTGGTCCGTCCGAACTTCGGGACAAAGTCCGGGTCCGGGTCCGGACGGAACCCGAACGATCGCACGAAGCCCAAGGCAGGCCTGGGCCTGGGCCTGAAACAGGGCTTCAAGCCTGCCTGGTCGTCTTGGGCTTGAAGGTCTCCAAGCGAGTTGAGATGAACACTCGTCTGAAGAAACTTTTACCGCGCAAATACTGTATGCTTTTCAAATTCTGACATTCAAGTTTGTTGGGAAGCGTGAATACCTGGATGGCTGTTGATGTCGTGATGGAGTGGTTAGGTTTTCTATCTCATTTTAAAAGTTCTGGCGTGTGTTGTTAACTCCTTTAGACGTATGTCAGACTTGGTGTTTCTGTGGACTAAAGCTGCGATATACGGTGGAATAAATGTTTGAGACTATAGTCTGCTTTGTT
>BLSH010257375.1:662165-675326 GCA_018402905.1 Glandirana rugosa | reverse complement strand
TGATTTTAATTTATTTTCCCTATCCCCATTTATTTGTAGGGCACTTGCCCTAGTTTGAAGATGATTTTAGAACAGTTATATGGCTTCTACCGTTAATTAATACTTTTCAGACACAGTTTGAAGATGAACCACATTCATCTCCATTTTTGCATTTTTTATGTTTTTATTTTTTTAAAAATATTTAAAGTTATTTCCCTGTCCCCATTTTTTTGTAGGGCGCTTGCCCTACCCTTACCCCCATTTTACTTCCTTTTGCAGCCCTCTGGGGCTTTCCAGGACTTTGCTACAGCCATTTTTGTGCCTAAAAGTTCGGGTCCCCATTGATTTCAATGGGGTTCGTTGTCCGTGCGATCGTTCGGGTTCCGTCCGGACCCGGACCCGGACTTTGTCCCGAAGTTCGGACGGACCAGCAGAACCCGAACTTCCAGGTGTTCGCTCAACTCTAGTGGGGAGCTATAAGAAGTGATGAAGGCGCCTTTTATAGGAATTCATGCTCTCCCGTCCGTAGTAAGTAAATTGAGTGTAACCAAAATATAACATGCAAACAGTGAAATATATAAAAACCTGTCATTAGTTTGCACACTGTGTCAGTGTGTGATCAGTACACCCAGGTGATCGCTATAAATTTTAGTTTTGTATCTCATCCTATCCCTCCCGGAGGACGGACTGGCTGAGGTACCTATGTGAAAGCGTGTCATAGAACAATCAACAAGAGTTATCTTCTACTGGTTTGTATACTTATCGGTAGAGGCATCTTTTGGAAAGTCCCTTTGGAAGCATATAAATCAATATTCGTTCGTCAGATAACAAGGCAGCTTTCGGTGTTTCCCCTTAATCTCTTCGAGCTCTCCTGTTATGAGGGGCTTTTGTAGGGCTGGGAGCATATTGGACGCCATTTCCCCTCCGGTTGGATCTCTGTTCGGAAGGTGAACGTCGTCTTCGAGAGCCCTGGTCTTGTGAGTCCATCAGTACTGGCATGGAAAGTCTCTTGGGAGTTTGGAACTCTGCAAACCAATCTGGGACTTCAATTGGGTGAAGAGCTAGAGTATCAAAAAAGGACGGTAGGTCTTCTGGGACTCGTAGGAGTGCGTGTCGTCCTTGGTATGATGCTGAAAGTGCGAAGGGGAATTTCCAGCGGTATGGGATCTGTCGTTCTTGGAGTGCTGCCAGGATGGGTCGCAGAGCTCTGCGATGCTGTAGGGTGATCTTTGAAAGGTCTTGGAATAGGTTAATTTATTTTCCGTGAAATAGTAGACGGGTTTTATTGCGTGCTTTTCTTAGGATGTCTTCCTTTAGTTTGAAGTCAATGATGTGGCAGATAATGTCTCTTGGTGGGTCAGCATCACCACCCTTGGGCCGTAGTGCTCTGTGTATACGTTCCATTGCTATTGGGGTGTCAGGTGGTCTGTCAAGCAACTCATTAAAGATTGCTGACACCACTGTTTGTAGTTGTTCTTGGTCAATAGATTCAGGTAGTCCTCTTAGCCTTAGGTTGTGGCGGCGTCCTCTATTATCAAGATCCTCCAGGTGGCGGTGTAGGTCTCTAAGTTGTTGGGTGTGGACTTCTACCAACTGTGAGGTTTGTTTGATGGTGTGGGATTGTTGAGTAGTCTTTTTTTCAACCTCTGTCAGCCGGTCGGCGATGGTGTGGATATCCATTCTTAACTCGGAAATGGCAGCAGTTAGCGTTTCTTTTATATCAGCCGCTACCGACCTGAGGTCATTCAGACTCAGTTGCTGTGGGGAGAGGGTAACCTCGGCATTTTGTGGAGCCTGTGGGTTCAGGTGTGGTGTGGTTCCCGGGTTTCCCTGGGTAGAGGATGGGCTATTTCTTTGGGACTGGAACATTGCTGGAATGCTTTGACTTAAAGATCCTGTAGAGTCGCGAGGGGAACGTGATCTGGTAGCTGAGGATGAGCGGGATGCTGTACCCATAATGTTGCGGTTCTGTTAAGTGATAGTTATAATGGTAATGTCTCTTTGTAATTCTGCGGAGCGACCCCCCGGGCTAATGCCTGTTGATTAGCCTGTCATAATGGAGACTTTGCTATAGTGGAATTTGCTGGGAGCTCCGGAATGGAAAGATGTTTTGGAATTTTTTTTTTCAGGATCAAGTTGAAATATCTTGATTGCTGTTCTGATAATGCTAGACAAAGAGTCCTGAAGATGGTGTGCGGGGCTTTCTGAAGAATATGAGGTGATTATGAGAAAGCACAGCAGTTGTGTATTAGAGGTAGTTCTCACCTTCTGCCCTCTTTGTCAAAATAGATTCTTTCAATTGAGCCTTGAAAGTTAGGAGCTTGTTTTGTAAGGGTGATTAAAGTTCTAATATGTTAAAAGTGAGTGACCTAAGTATGGCCACCCTTGCAGCAGGACGGTGAGATTCTCAGTCTTTATGGCCTGCTATCCTCCACTGAAACCTCCACCCCAACAAAACCCAGTCTTTTCTTCCAGCAATAGGAGAGCTCACGGTCTCTTGGAGTGTGATCTGGGTTAGCTAGCTATAGGGAAAGATGTGCGTCGCCGAGCGGAGTGGGCCGCGTCCCGGGATCCGGAAATTTAGCCCGGGGATCCGGTCAGGGCCTAGGCCGCGGCGGATATAAGCGGAATTTTTTTTCCAGAGTGGGCTCGTTGGATAGCCCTGGATCTCTGCTGTCACCCTGGGGTCTCGTTACCTGTGGATGTGCCCCTCAGAGCTTGGATGGAGACGGATAAGCGATCAGACGAGCGGAGCTCTCTCTAAGCACGTCCACCTTCCTGCCGCGCCAAGCCACGCCCTCTCGGTATCCCTGTTCTTAATTGGCCAGCAAACTCACTTGACCTTAACCCCATAGAAAATCTATGGGGTATTGTGAAGAGGAGGATACGATATGCCAGACCCAACAATGCAGAAGAGCTGAAGGCCACTATCAGAGTAACCTGGGCTCTCACAACACCTGAGCAGTGCCACAGACTGATCGACTCCATGCCACGCCACATTGCTGCAGTAATTCAGGCAAAAGGAGCCCCAACTAAGTATTGAGTGCTGTACATGCTCATGCTTTTCATGTTCATACTTTTCAGTTGGCCAAGATTTCTAAAAATCCTTTCTTTGTATTGGTCTTAAGTAATATTCTAATTTTCTGAGATACTGAATTTGGGATTTTCCTTACTTGTCAGTTATAATCACCAAAATTAAAAGAAATAAACATTTGAAACATATCAGTCTGTGTGTAATGAATGAATATAATATACAAGTTTCACTTTTTGAATGGAATTAGTGAAATAAATCAACTTTTTGAGGATATTCTAATTATATGACCAGCACCTGTATATTGTACATTCACATCAGTCCCTACCCTCAAGGAGCTTACAATCTAAGGCCCCTAAAGCACACATGGGACGACGATCGTACGTACGATCGTCTCAAATCGTATGTTGGATAATGTAACTTGCATACTGACATGCACCCGGCGGTCGTACAAGCAACGTGCAGCCGCCCGAACGTAATGACGTGCAACAAGCGTATAAAGAGGAAGTGCTATTATCGTGGCGCCACCCTTTGGGCTCCTTCATCTAATTTTGTGTTAGTTGAAGTTTGGTGTGTGTTGATTCGCGACTTTCAGATCGTTCTTCAGTTCGTTCTTTGGATCGTTCTTTGGCTCATTTCTGGACGTTCGTTCGTCAGCTATGTTGCCTTCTAGAGATAGAAATCTCGCTATTGTTGGCCTAGGAGTCCTGGCTTGGACCCGAAACCAATGTAGGAGAAGGAGGGAGAGGAGTTGTTGGACCAAAAATTGGTTACTTAACCGTGATCAATTTGGTCACATGGCTTTGGTCAGGGAGCTCCAAGAGAATAATCCTGACAATTATCTTCGGATGACGGACCCCTGCTTTAGCCACCTCTTGGCACTGGTGTCCCCCTATATCCAGAAGGAGGACACATGCATGCGCCTTGATATCACCCCTGAGCAAAGGCTCATTGCCACCTTGCGCTACCTGGCAACGGGAAAAAGCCTCCAGGACCTCAAGTTCAGATTTCGATGTGTAAAAGAGATGTTCTATATGTGCTTTATTTTTGCTCTTGCTCCAAGAGAGAAATCTAACCTTCATTTCTCCATGAGCTCCAAATTTCACCTTCAGAAATGTATTTTGGTGTGCAGGGGTTGTGCTACATATACACAAACACAAAATGTTGTTGGTGTTCATGCATTCCATGCATGAAGAACAAAAACACGATGCATTAACAACTGTTTTAAATGTTTTGAGATGAACTACATCTGTGTTGACCACATAGAAGAGCACATTTGCTGTGTAAAGACCTAAATTTTATGGAACTCACAGGTATACATAAAGTAAAGAAGAAGCCACACACTGTTAGTATCAAATATATATTTATATTGTTTGCACATTCTGAGGTGCTTTGCAACATTTTTAAAACAGATCTAAAACATATAAAAAACTGTTAGGCCACAAACAAAAGCGTGTAAACATGTACTCCATCTCATCAGGGCTTGTCAAGTGTCATCTTGCTGTGTGGGCTAACCCCCCTTCCTCCAAACTGGAGTTTCTTGGAGAAAGGGGTGTTGCATGTGAGAAATGTGTGAGTTGATCCCATCATGGGTTCTGAGCTGACCCGTTTTGGGGGTGGCCACCTTTAACCAAACTCCACTATCTTGGCTAAAGGGGGGGCAACCCCGAAACGCGTCAGCTTGGAACCCCTGATGTGATTAACTCACACATTTTGCAGATGCAACACCCCTTTCTCCAAGAAACTCCAGTTTGGAGGAAGGGGGGTTAGCCCACACAGAAAGATGACACTTGACAACCCCTGATGAGATGGAGTACATGTTTACACGCTTTTTCAGGGGCCCCTTTAAACTGGGAAACAGGCTCTAAAATGGGGTCCACAAAACCAGCCCAATTGCAAGAAGAATTGCCTTAAAATTTGGCAAGCATGTCCCCAACATCCCTCAGTCGCTGCTTGAGGTTCTGCGTTGCCCTCTGCTGTTCCTGCGCTGCCCTCTGCTGTTCCTGTGCTGCCCTCTGTATGTTCTCGAGCTCCACACAGCACCATTGGATGTCCCTACTCAGTCGTCCAATTGTGCACTGTGGAAGCTCATGACCTGTTAAGTAGAGGAAAATGCATAAGGACAATGATGTGCAGCATAATAGCTGATTATGCCTTGGATGGGCCTATTTTTTTGGAATTGGTTGGGGGAGAAGGATTGCACTTTCAAAACACTTTAAAGGCAACAATAATAAAGGCTATGGCCATACTTTAGAACAAAGTAAAAAAGGTGTGTTGGTTATTAACTGCTGCCTGCTGTCCCATGTACCAATAGACATGTCAATACACAAGAAACAATAATAGAACAGTACTTACAAGGGCAAACTGACAGGTTCACTCGGGGACTCCGGATGTTGGGGCAGCTCCTGGCATTCCGGTTCCTCTAAAAACAACAAAAATGCATTCATTGAGCATCCCAAAGTCACTACAGGTTCAACACATACATTGTGGGATATGTTTCAAGTGTACCAACCTTGCAATTGGGCTGGGTACATCTGGTGGACTTGCACAACCGGCTTGGGGGCCTCTGTAGTACTTTCTGAAACAAAATAACAACAAACGGACAATGATGCCATTTGCCAGGGCCAAAATACTTGTCAAGTGGCAACATTCATCAACTCCTACAGCTGCTCCCCCCCTCGCTCCTATGGGTTGTGGGCTGTCTGCTATCCATCATATGCATTTGTGTGCCTTCCAGCACTGGGGGCTATCCTCCCACCATATCTGCACTAGCAAGGCTGGATTACTGGGCACTGATGAATCAGTCAGCAGCCAGTATAAGTTATACTTATCCTTTAATTTAGGCCTGAAACCCCCGTCCCCGCCCTTTTGGCCACCTAGCAGCACCCCTGTCTGTGGCACAATTTGTATAATTGTCATTTAGCACTTACCTTCTGGGCGTGAAGGTGGACTTGACGCCACCTCTGCTGACGGGCCAGGGGTGGGATCATCTGTTGGTCCCTGAAGGGGGTGGAGCCTTTGCTTTTTTAGTTTTCCTGTTGCAAAATACAAAAAGAACATAAGTGCAAAAGCCAAAGGAATGTCTGAAAACAGTCTGAAATGGTATTCTTCATATACAGTATGCTGGATTTGGAAATTACATTTGGGAACCCCAAGGCATACAAAGATTTCCAACATTCACAGATAATTCTCTCTAGCTACTTTGACCAAAAACAGATCCACACACTGAATTTACACATCTACATATTGGTTACAAAAAAATATTGCTTACTTTTTTCTAGGATCCGATGGATCCGGCGCAGCTGGTCGGGCTCCCTGTGCTTCAGATCGGACCAGCGCTTGCGCAGCTGATCCTTGGCCCGCTGGACCCCATATTTTGCAGACAGGCGCTCTATAACCCTGTCCAGGATATAGTCCTTATGACTGTTGGGCCTCTCATACTCCACCCTTTTGCAGTCATAATCCCTGGCCTCCAGGATTGCAACCATATCCACCATTTCTGGCCTGGTCATGGGGGTGGCCTTTACTTTCCTGTGGCTCCTGTTGGAATCCGCCATACTTGCTGCTCGTTGTTCGATCGGGGTGTTGCACTCGTTCGTTTGTTCCGTAGAGGCGTTGGTACGTGTCGCGCCCCAGTGTCACGATGCACCTGAGAGCGGTACACATGCGCAATGTAAAGCAAGGTATAAAAGATGAACGAACATCCATGGAAACTGCCGTAGGTAGGAACGCTCTTTGGGAAGGACCTCTGTGCAGGAACGAAAGCGTGCGCTCACTGTTCAACCGAAGGTTTGCCTGGAATTTCTGATATAGGTGGGTAGAGGCCTATACTGTTATGCTTGGATTGCATTGGGAAGAATGGCTTATACTGCTTAGGGTTGCTACATCAACCCTTTAATTCAAGACAGATATTAATTACTCATGTTCTGTGGCTGATTAAGGTGGTAATTAAACTCACTTGGTGCCTTATCTGCATTAAATTAGCCTCTGAACCTGTGTAATTCATATGTGTCCTGGATTAAAGGGATGATGCGGCAAGCCTAATACTGCTTGGCTTGGGGCCTAGATTTGGTGGGGCTTTTATAGGGGTATGCTGGGTGAAGTTGCATGATGCTTTGTCTTGTGTCTTGCAGGCATAATGAGTGACTGTTTTTTTCCGCAGGACTTCCTGCCGCAATTCATTGATCTATACCAACAGCTACCCTGCCTGTGGAATGTCCACCTGAAGGATTATTTTAATAGGGCCCACAAGCAGGCAGCTCTAAACCAGCTGGTGGAGCTGTGTAAACAAATAAATCCAGAGGCAACCACTAAATATGTGAGGACAAAAATCGCCAACCTTCGGACGACCTTTGGGAGGGAGGGGAAGAAGGTAGAGCAATCCAAAAGGTCTGGAGCTGCAGCATCTGCGGTGTACGTACATAAACTGTGGTACTTTCAAAGCCTGCAGTTCCTACAGCATGTATCTGAGGCTAGGCCATCCCTTTCAACCCTTCCCTCCACTTCTGATGAGGTCATGGCTCCTAGACCTCAAGATGAGGAGGAGGCCGTCTTGACCCAGGTATAGTGTTGGTGAGCATAATGTAAAGATAAAATACAATGATAAGAACTAAACATTATTGTCCAAACATTTGAGTCTTAACACATTTGTTTCTATATACAAACCCAGTTGTGGTCTAAAGTCATTTTAAGGATAAATCAAAATGCTGGTGTCAGAATGCTAGTGTTTGTTATTTCTAATTATTCAATAAGCAACAGTAATGAAATGTAAATTTGTTTGGATTCATCACCCACACAAACAAACATATTCTAATAATGTCACTTTTTTATACACAGGAAAGTGTCACCGACATGGGGACTGAGGAGGAGGCAGCTGGCACGTCCCAGCTGTGCCAGTCCCAGATTCCTCCACTGAAGGTTGGGAGGAAAAGAAAGAGGAAGGCCCAGAATGTAGATGAAGCTGCTTCTACACTCTTCCAGCAGGCCACAAACGTCCTCCAAAGAGAGCCCGAGCAGGAGGAGTCCTTTGCTGCTTATGCAGCAGCAAAGCTGAAGAAGATGGAGGAGTTTCAGAAAATTAAAGCTGAGGAGCTCATCAGCCAAGTGCTTTTTAAGGGGGCGATGGGGCTCCTTACGCAACATACGAGCCTAAAGGAAGATGTCCCTTCACCTCCACCACCTCCACCACCTACCCCATCTCAGCACCCAACCCAACTGCCACATCAACAGGCTGGCCAGTGGCAGTTTTAGCCACACGGCCCCCAACAACCCTGGTCTGGGGATTATGGGCAGTACCCCCATTGACTGATTTCTTTATTTTTCTGTATTTTTGTTGTTTTTTTCATTGGTTTAATTTTTACCATATTTTGTTGTGCTAAAACATTTTTTTTTTCTGTTATATTTTCTTTCCAGAAAAATTGCTGCCATAATTTATTTTCTATTCTTTATGATTAAAAAATAAAGAATATTTAAAATAACAATACTTGCCTAAGTTTATTAAAGAAAATGACAGGTTTGAAGTAGGCAGTTACATTAAAAAGAAAAGTTAGAACAAATAGCAAGGGACCACAAACAAGTTCAATTAAAGGAATTCTTATATTTCAGAGATTATAATATTGGGGAAATGTTAAATAGAATAAAAGAGATGAAAAATAATGCAAATTCTATTAATATCACAACAGAACAGCTGTCTTTTATTACATTCGTAACATGTGTATCACTAGCAATGTGCATCTTCATTATTATCCCATTGAAAAAGATGCTAATGTGCGCTGCATTTCGCTATTTGAATTGAATAACACCAATAGACGAACGAATATGCATTGTGAAATAGAAACCTAGGTTTACACGAATGGACACTTCCGGCAGTTCCTGACTTCTGAGCATGCGTGTTTTGCACAATACAACTTGTTGTACCAACTGCTCTGTACACACGATACAACGGTCGTATGAGCACTTGTTGGTACGACCAAGTTTATTAGTCTGCTCATACAACTCCCTTGTACGACCGTCGTATGTTCGACTGTTCTAATCGCGCATACGAACGATCGATATCCCATACAACGATCGTTAGTACGACCTGTTGTATACGATCATCGTCCCGTGTGTACGAGGCTTAACTCACATTCATACATATAGTAGGGACAATTTAGACATGATCCAATTTACCTACCGCATGTCTTTGGAGTGTGGGAGGAAACCGGAGTACCCGGAGGAAACCCAGGTAGATACAGGGAGAAAATGCAAACTCCAGGCAGGTAGTGTGATGGTTGGGATTTGAACCAGTGACCCTTTTGCTGCCAGGTGAAAGTGCTATCCACTACACCACTGTGCTGCCCACTACACCACTGTGCCGTCCATTGATACACACAGCAGGAATGAATTAACAGGAACCTTCCTTTTCATCTAAACCATTACATAGCAGTTGTAAGTCTAAAATGTGAGATTTAGAAGCAATCATCAAACCAAAGTTGGGTGGGGGTCGGGAATTATGCACACCCCTCAAAAAAACACAAAAAAACATAGCTATTTGTAACCCAATATACACACTGCAAAGAAAAATTCAGGCCTGTTCTTATGCCGCCACAAAAGCAGAGCTTTATATAACCTAGCTATGTTTGCTAGCACACCTACACCCACCCAGTAACAATTGATGCTGTTTCTTTATGTAGGCCTCAAGTGCTCACACCTGTTCATCAGGAATACACACTCTTTACAAATGAAAGAATGCATCAGTGTAGATATCTGTGCAGGGTAAACCTCAAAATAAATTTAAGTAGCGAACTTCCAAATTCTCTTGTAAAAAAAACAAAACTTCACTTTAAGCCCCTGTTTTTGCAAACCATTGCAAGCATCTCAGCTGGTGGTGCAGTGGATAAAGCGCCACATGTGCAAACGTAAGGTCATGAGATCGAACCCAGTGAGCGGTGTCTCATAGTAGACCTCAGATTAGCTTGGGAGACCAAGCTGCGTATCGTACCTTCCTTGACATCCAAATTGGAGAGCTAAAAGGCAAAGGTTGAGCTGGCAATGTTGAAAGCCTGCTAAAAGGTGTCAAAGACACAGATGTGGGTTGCCTCTAAGTGTGATTAGGCGTCAATGGGTTACTGTCTGAGATGCTTGACTGGGGCAGGGGGCCTTGGGTGGTGCTTAGAAGCACATATGCCTTACAGCTAGAGGCTGTTGTGGGAAATGAAGAAACAGCCTTGAGGGGGAGAAATGGATCCGGGGGCATTGGATGATGGGCTAACAACTAGGAGACTGCTGGGAATTGATTAGAAATAAAAGGTGCGTTACTCTGCACATCACCTACATTTTTGTTCTGCTCCCCTTTTATTCTCCCCAGAACACTTGGGGGTGGGGTGTGAATGGGTGCTTGGAAATTGGGGGACAAGTTGAGATTGGGGTGTAGAATGGGGAACAGGTTGCTGGGAATTGGGGGGTATGGGGGGCTGTTTGTTGTGGCGGGCTGCTGACAAAGCTTTGCCACATTTCGGCCATGCTAACTCTGCCTTCTGAGGTGCTGGTGGTGGCACAGCTGCGTTGGTGGCCTCTTCCTATTCCTCCTCCTCTGCCTTCGCCTTGTGCTTCCGCTGAGCCCCCAGTGTCATTTGGGAATGCCCTCAGCAGAGCCTCTACCAGTGTGCGCTTGTAGTCACGCATCTTCCTCTCACGCTCCAGTGAGGGAATTAAGGACGGCATGTTGTCCTTGTAACGGTGATCCAGCAGGGTGGCCACCCAGTAATCAGAAGAAGTTACAATGTGGGCAACTCGGCTGTCGTTGCGCAGGCACTGCAGCATGTAGTCGGCCATGTGTGCCAGGCTGCCCAGAGGCAAACACAAGCTGTCCTCTGTGGGAGATATATCATCTGTGTCCTCTGTATCCCCCCAACCACGCTCCAGTGATGACCACGAGCTGCGTTGAGTGCCAGCCTGCTGCGATTCCTCCTCCTCATCTTCCTCGTCCTCCTCGTCCTCCAGAACTATGCCCTGGCTTGAATATTTTTGACCTGGCCTATGCTGGTGCAGGAACCCACCCTCCGAGCCACTTGCGAATGACTGGCCTGATAACCGTGGAAATGACCCCTCTTCCTCCTCCTCATCCTCCTGTGCCACATCCTCTTCCATCATGGCCCGAAGTGTTTTTTCAAGGAGACATAGAAGTGGGATAGTAACACTGAGAACAGTGTCATCAGCACTGGCCATGTTGGTGGAGTACTCAAAACACCGCAATACGGTACACAGGTCTCGCATGGAGGCCGACTCGTTGGTGGCAGCAGCAGGGTGAGAACGCCGAAATTGCGCACAGACGGCCCGCACTTTATGCAGCAGCTCTGACATATCCGGGTAGATTTTTAGAGAATTCAGCACATGAGCCAGGCAAGGGATGTGCGTCAAACCGGCCCGGCCCAGAGCCGCTACGAGATTTCGGCCATTGTCGCACACCACCAGGCCGGGCTTGAGGCTCAGTGGCAACAACCACTCATTGGTCTGTTGTTCAATGCCCGTCCACAGCTCCTGCGCAGTGTGGGGTTTATCCCCCAAACATATCAGTTTTAAAACAGCCTGCTGTCATTTCCCCCTCGATGTGCTGATGTTGGTGGTGAAGGTGTTACGCTGAGCGGATGAGTAGGTGGTCGAGGAGGAGGAAGCGCAGTAGGAGGAGGAGGCAACAGGAGGCAAAGAGAAATGCCCTGCAATCCTCGGTGGTGGAAGGACATGTGCCAAATGGCTAGCTGGCTCAGGCCCACCCGCCACTACATTTGCCCAGTGTGCAGTTAGTGAGATATAGCGTCCCTGCCCCTGCTTACTGGTCCATGTATCAGTGGTTATGTGGACCTTGCCTCAGATGGCGTTGCGCAGTGCACACTTGATCTTGTCCCCGACTTGTTTGTGCAGGGAAGGGATGGCTCGTCTGGAAAAGTAGTGGCGGCTGGGAACCACGTACTGTGGGACAGCCACCGCCATCAGGTTTTTGAAACTGTTTGTGCCCACCAGACGGAATGACAGCATTTCAAAGGCCAGGAATTTTGAAATGCTGGCATTCAGGGCCAGGGATCGCGGGTAGGTAGAGGGGTACTTCCTCTTTCTCTCCAGGTTTTGGGAGATGGACAGCTGTAAGCTTCCATGGGACCATGTGGAAATGCTTGGGGATGGTGGCGGAAATGGTGGCGTTGCTGTCATATCGTCTGTTTGCTGGGTGGCACGTGACACTGTCACTGTAGAGGTGGAGGAAGAGGCTGAGGCAGCAGCAGAAGAGGAAGCAGGAGGAGGTCGAGACCTTTCTTGGATTTTGAGGTAATTATTCCAATGCCGCTTGTGCCTTGAATTTAGATGCCTGGTCATGGGGGTTGTGCTCAGGTTGAGAACATTTATGCCCCAGCTCAGGCTATCATTGCACAGCTTGCAAACCACTCGTTTCTTGTCGTCAGCACATTGTCAGAAGAACTGCCACGCGGGGGAACACCTTTGAGCTGCCTTTGGTATGCTAGGTCCCTGGGTGCAGTGGGTAGTAGCAGGCATACTGTCTAGGGGACGCTCGCTCCGCTTTTGCAACCTGCTTCCTCTTTTGCTGTGCTGGTGCCTCTGTGCAACCACCACCTCTTCCTCCAAACTCCACACATCACTAGCATGACCCTCATTCCATGTGGGGTCTAGGACCTCATCATCTTCCACATCATCTTCCACCCACCCTTCACCACTGCCCTCCTTGTTAGTCTGCACACTGAGGCAAGCTGCAGCAGTTGGCACCTGTGTTTCATCATCATCAGAAATGTGCTGCCCTGTACCTTTGTGGTCACGTCGTGTAAAGACTACTACTACTTTGTGTCCACGGTTGACGACGTCGAACGGAGTCACACGTCTGATTGTTCCTCCCGTCACCACTTCCCACCCACCTTCTACTACACCTTCTACTACTCCAGGATCTGGGGTGTACCTTACTCCCAGTACGATCACTACACACCTCAAACCTCCTTCTCCACCACCAACGTGTCTCCGTGGTCGTGTCGTTTTCTCCTTCGTCCAACGTTTTCGCCTCGCTCGCAGGGGATCTGTCATACGGACGATGATGGGTGACGTGGGTCCCTGGATCGTATGGTTTCCGTCGAGTTTCCACAAGGGGGCGCACCGTCAAGAAGACTGTTACACGA
>BLSH010257375.1:649209-661005 GCA_018402905.1 Glandirana rugosa | reverse complement strand
TAACAGATGATTTTTGAACAATAATGTGTCACTTACAGCAACAGCTGTAACCTGGCCATATAGGAGTAGGCAATGATTTTTGAACAATAATCTGTCCCTCTAAGCAACAGCTGGAAACTCTCCCTTTAGAACTAGGAGATGATTTTTGAACAAGAATGTGTCACTTACAGCAATAGCTGGCCCTATAGGAGTAAGCAATGATTTTTGAACAATAATCTGTCCCTCTAAGCAGAAGCCTCTACCTAGTGCAGTCAGATCGTTGTGTTGGGTTAGATCTGCAATCTGTCACTCAAAGCATCATTATGTGAAATCTCAAATTACTCCCACAATCTGATCGTTGTGTACGATCCCACAATCTGATTTTTGTGTACAATGGTAACGATCGTTGTGTTAGGCAGGGTTTGATCTGCAATCTGTCACTCAAAGCAACCGTATGTGAAATCTCAAATTTCTGCAATCTGTCCCTCAGAGCAACAGCAGTAGTAATCTCAGGATGCAGGATCAGATGTTAAAATGTCTGCAATCTCTCCCTCACAAAAACGCCAGCAGCATCCTCTCCCTACATTAACCCAAGAGCATGTGACATGCAACACTGTGACTGCAGCTTATAAAGAGGCTGGGTCACATAATGCACTGGCCAATCACAGCCATGCTATTAGTAGGCATGGCTGTGATGGCTTCTAAGGGCAAACCAGTGAAACGCTTGTTGATTGGCTGCCCTTCAGCTATTCAACATGCGTGATCAACTACCAGAACCCAGAACCCGAACCCGAACTTTTTTGAAATGTCCGTGTTCGGGTCTGGGTCCCGGACACCTGAAAGTTCGGTACGGACCCGAACATTACAGTCCGGGTTCGCTCAACACTACTGGTAAGTAATCAGCAAAGAAACCACTTGTATGGCCGGTATTCACTTGGTTGCAGACTGTAGAGCTATATCATAAGGCTTTGTACGGTCATGTTGCTCACATTGGTAACAGGTGAACCACATAGATATCCACAGCTCCCGTCCCAAGGATTATTCACCAAATCTGTTCTCCGTTTTCCACTTTCAGCTCCCGGCTCCAAAATGCATCCAGCTCCCAGGCACCACACCGCCCCCTCAGCCTCTACCCTCATTCCCCACCTATTCATTCAACAGGGATGTATATGTACTGTGGAAGGCCAGAGAGCCATTGAACAACCTGTTTCTGGCATATGCCATCTGTTTTGAAGGCTGGTTATGGCTGATTACTGTCAGCATGCTGAGAGATAAACAGCTGTCATCTTGTGGGTTTAGGCATGGTAAGTGGCTGCAATTAGTGCTGGTGGGGAAATATTAAGGCTGATTATAGTCCTTACCCATGGAAAACATATGACACAATTTGCAATGCTGGTGGAACCCTCCTACACACATAAATACAACATTTAGACATAATTTATGTAAGGAACTGAGTCAGGAGCTATGTATAACATAGTGAGAACAGACAACTTCTCTACATGAAGCAGCATGTTTGGGATTCAAACCAAGAACCTCAGTGCTGCTAGGCCACATGTAGAACCCTCCTATACATAAATACAAATAAATACTGCATTTCTTTGGACATATAGGTGGTGGAATTACATTAGTCAGGAGTTATTCTTCTTGATTTATTCTGTGATATTTGGTGGTTCTTAGTGTGTGAGTGTAGAATAGTGATGTTACCCTCTGAATTTTGGTAATGGCATTTTTATTTCTGATGTTGGTACACGTATCACATTTTTTGGGCTCAAATTATGATCATTTGAAAATACTAAACAACACACAAAACCAAGACTCATTTTAAATTGCATCAGCAATGGTATTGCTTGTGGTTTGTAAAGACACCTGTGTGAGCTTTGGTAAAAGTTTTTGTGAGTTGGACAGCAACAAGTGAGAGACACAGAGAAAAATATATTTTATCAAGACATGAAAACATTACACATTCTAGCATTCTTAAAAACAAAATAGATGAAGAAGAAGCAACATTGTTGCAAGGACAATTTATTTGAAAGAAAAGATACAGTTCATCTCAACATTTAAAGTATTTATTTGGGGAAGTTACAATTGTACCATTATAATCAATGGCTGAAACTTGCATTGGTCTACAGAACTCTCATTTTCACTCTCTAAACATATTTCCATGCGCAATTCTCCAGGTTCTAGCAAGAGTAAGGGTTTGGGCGGTATCTGCTGTCTGGGCACTATAGTAAATTAGATTTTGGGAGTATATTTTCCCCAGGGCTATAGCGAATTCCATTTGGACACTAATTAGCACGATGGTGCTGTTTTGAGAGTATTTATGGGCGCTTTCGCATATTGGCGCTATAGTAAATTGCACCCTATATATCTGTCAATTGATTTAAAAAAAAGAAAAATTTAAATAAAGATTGTAAAAAAAAGGTGTGACACCCACCGGCCGCCGGTACACTGTGTCACCTGGTGCACCTGGTGCACTAAACAGGCTAATGCATTGGTGTGGCACTTGCCCCTTAACCACAATGGATGGAGCCAGGATGAGATTGGGGGTGATGATGGAGCTGGGATGGGATCAAGGGGATGGATGGAGCCAGGATGGGATTGGGGGATAGATGGGGCTGGAATGGGATAGGGGGAATGGTTGGAGCCGAAAGGGATTGGGGTGGTGGATGGAGCCCAGATGGGATGGGGTGGTGGATGGAGCCAGGATGGGATTGGGCTGGTGGATGGAGCCAGGATGGGATTGTGGGAATGGATGGAGCTGGGATAGGATCAGGGGAATGGATGGAACCCAGGATAGGATGGGGTGGTGGATGGAGCCCAGATGGGATGGGGTGGTGGATGGAGCCAGGATGGGATCCGGATGGTGGATTGAGGCAGGATGGGATCCGGGGAGGGGTGGATAGAACCAGAATGGGATGGGGGTTGGATGGAGCCAGGATGTGATTGTGGGGGAGCTGGTGGATGGAGCTGAGATGGGATTGGGGGAGGGGGTAGATGGAGCTGGGATGGGATGGGGGGTGGATGGAGCCAGGTTGGGATGAGGTGGTGGATGGAGCCCAGATGGAATTAGGTGGTGGATGGAGCCGTGATGGGATCAAGGGGAAGAGGTGGATGGAGCCTGGATGGGATGAGGTGGTAGATGGATCCGGGATGGGATCGGGGGATGGATGGAGCTGGGATGGGATCTTTGATTTGGGGGGAGTTAAAGGATATGTGCTAGGGGGTGCTTTGGGAGGGGAGAGGAGTTGTGCTGGGGGGTTTAAACTTCAAATCTGACCCCTTCCTTCTACTTCTAGCACAAGTAATTTCTAACCCAAAACAAAACACCCCTCCTGGCAGCAAAGATGTTACCTGCCAATGCCCCCCCAATCACCATGTCCCCTCCTCTACAATAGCCCTTTTATTACATACCTCACACAGTCAGGTGCTTTTGTGCGGTGTCCCTCTTCCTCCTCCTCCTTGGCTCTCCTGGCCTGTGTACTTGACGTCAGAGCCGAGGAGGAGGCGGGTGCAGCCAGCAGGAAGAGAGATATGATTGCGGAGTGTGGTACGGTCAAACCGTCTCTGCTTCACTCCCTCCTCCCCCACTCTCCCCGCACATCACATGCAGCTAGCTGAGGAGATCCCGGAAGGGAAGGAGGGAGCCATGGTGGCGGTACCAGTCTGAGCCTGGTGTCACCCTCTGTCGGGTGTCACCCGGGTGTGGGCTGCACTCCCCACACCCACCTAGCGAGGCCACTGCATACTACCCAGTTCCATACCCTCCGCACACCTCTCATGTACATACTACCCACTGCCATACACTCTGCACCCCTCTCATGTACATACTACCCACCACCATACATCCTGCACCCCTCTCACACACATATTACCCATTGCCATACACTCTGCACCTCTCTCATGTACACAATTCCCACCACCATACACTCTGCACCCCTCTCATGTACATACTACCCACCGTCATACACTCAGTCACCTGGGTGCGGGCCGCACCCCCCGCACCCGTCTAGTGACACCATTGCATACTACCCACCACCATAGGCTCTGCACCCCTCTCATGTACATACTACCCATTGTCATACCCTCTGCACCCCTCTCATGTACATACTACCCACCGCCATACACTCAACACCCTTCTCATGTACGTACTACTCACTGTCATACACTCCACACCCCTCTCATGTAAATACTACCCACTGCTGAAAACTCTGCACCCCCTTATGTACATACTGCCCACCACCATAGACTCTGCACCCCTCTCATGTACATACTACTAACCACCATTAACTCCGCACCCCTCTCATGTGCATACTACCCTCCTCCATATACTCTGTACCCCCTCTCATGTACATACTACCCATTGCCATACACTCTGCACCCCTCTCATGTACATAATTCCCATCACAATACACTCCACACCACTCTCATGTACATACTACCCACCACCATACACTCAGAAACCCCTCTCATGTGTATACTACCGGCTTCTATACACTCTGCACCCCTCTCATGTACAGTGGTGTAGTGGTTAGCACTTTCGTCTAGCAGCAAAAGGGTCCCAGGGACCCGACCACGACACTACCTGCCTGGAGTTTGCATGTTCTCTCTGTGCCTGCGTGGGTTTACTCCGGGTACTCCGGTTTCCTCCCACATCCAAAGACATGCTGGTAGGTTGATTAGATCCTGTTTAAAATTGCCCCTAGTATGTGTATGTATGAATGTGAGTTAAGGACCTTAGATTGTAAGCTCCTTGAGGGTAGGGACTGATGTAAATGTACAATGTATATGTAAAGTGCCGCATAAATTGACGGTGCTATATAAGTACCTAAAATAAATAAATAAAATAAATGTACATACTACCGGCCTCCATACACTCTGCATTCCTCTCCCTGTACATACTGCCCACTTCTATACACTCTGCATCCCTCTCATGTACACACTACCCACCACCATACACTCCCCACCCTTCTCATGTACATACTACCTGCCGCCATACACTCACACCACTCTCCTGCACATACTACCCACTGCCATACCCTCTGCACCCCTCCCATGTCATACTACCCACCACCATACACTCCGCACTTTTCTCCTGTACATACTACTGGCATCCATAGACTCCGCACCCCCTCTCATGTACATACTACCTGCCGTCATACTCTCCATTTTCCTCTCCTATTCAGGTTTATCGCCATTGTTCATTGCCATCTTAATAGCATCATGGGCAAAGTAATGCACTGGGGATCCTACTAGGGAGATGGTGACCTGTGGCATACACATAGCACTGCAGAAAAAACAGTGAGTGTGGCTAAATTATGCTACATGTTGGGCATGGCTTTTTAGTTTGATTAGAATTTTTAGTCTGATTTTTTTTTACAATTGTTTTATTATTATTTTTTTTTTTTACAATTTTTAAACTTGTTTTATGTTTTTTGGTGAGAGGTTTTTGGTTTCTTTGGTGAGATATCAGGGGTCTAAACAGACCCCTGAAGTCTCACTTTTCAGACAGAGAAAGGGACTGAGGAAACACATTCCCCAACCCCTTTCTCTATAGCCTCAGCTGACCTGCCAATTAATTAACAGGAGACAGAGGCTTCCATTAATTCATAAATGGAAGCATAGTAAACACAATTTACTATGCTTCAGTTGTGAATGAACACAGTGAGTGATCAGTACCGATCACTCACTGTGCTCCTTTAGAAAAAGAAGAAGCTGGTAAATGACATTTACCAGTTTTTTTTTTGGCATGGATTATTTTTATTTTTTTACGTTTTTTGCCTAAAGCCTCAAAAAGCCTAGAGGCACCTCTGCCCTTGACAGTCATGACCTCCTCTTGCACAGCAAAATGAGCAGCCCTGAACCCAGCCTTCCCCCTAATTTATATAACAGGGTGGTTAGGCAGGGTCCAAAAAGCCTAGGAACTGAGGTGCAAAATGTTAACCACTTCCCAGTCTGGGTCAGCAACTGCCTAACTAACAACCTGTAGGCAATCTCAGTGTCTCAGTAACCTCAAAAATAGCCCAGATACTGACAGCTTCTCCACAGCATCTACATTATGGCTCTGACATATGACATAATCAGTAGTTTTGCAACCCTGGGAGTACCTCTCCAGCACCGCCTTTCCCCAGGTGGGCGATGTAAGCAGGAGACACCAAGAAAATATTTCTGGCAGAGAACTAAAGCTTGCCATAGAATATGCAATTTTCTTTCCTTCAAACACGAATTGAAAGAAAGAAAATCACTATATTTACCCATCAACCCAATCAGTGTTGATGGGGAAACTCCCCATGCTGCTCTATTGTATTCTGACAGCGGGAGGTTCCCCCACCATCAGAATACAATGATCACTGCTGGCCGCTATAGCCAATCAATAGGTTAACTTCAGTAAAACCAGCCTGCCCATAGATGGATTTTAATTCAGACTGTCCTTTCTGAACTGCTGAATTTCAGTTGGTTTATGGCCGGCTTAACTGTTCGTTTTGTACATAGCTGAGTAAAAATAATGACCTGACCCACTACATGCCACGCATTGCCAAATAAAACCAGTAGGAAATTTGCAGAACATGCTAAAAAATGAATAATGAATCTGTTTACTTGTAACATGGTACTACCCTAGTGCTCTCAGAGTAAGCAGCCTTTAAGACTAATTGAATACTCTACAAACTGCTGTTATTCTGTTCAGTTATTGGAAAAACAGATGTAGCTGCATATTTTCTATATTTGCCTTTCCTTATATTTACTCTTGTCAGAATGAGTTTAATAATCATGTTTGCTGATTATATATAGCAAACTGCTGACTTGTATTAAGGTGAGTTATAAATAGTAAAACAGGTGTGTGAGCATTTGTCCCTGGTGACGAATGGTGTGAAATCAGCTGAATACTTCTCCTTTTAGCTTTGTGCGAAATACTGTATACATTTAAAAAAAATAAAAAATTATGATATATGTGATTTTACACCAAAAGGCTGCATACCATAACATACAAGTATCAGTGTGAGATTGTGACAGCTCAATTAATGGTTACTGGGTATGTGCATGGTTTAGTGCAAGATGGGTTTGTTCCCTCATAATGCATTGCCTCTGCTTATCTCTGCAGCATTCTCAATGATAAAGGGTGGAGTGGCTGACCAGAACCTATTGTAGCAGCTGGGTGAATTGTGGTGAAAGCTATAGACTGGAGACAGAGGATTCCGCGGGTTACTCTCTTAGCATCAGTGAGAGCCCTGAAAGAGCCAAGGTGCAGAGTCTTTAGGTGATATCCAGAGGTGGACAACTCTTCTTGCTGCGCTGAGACAGCAGGGTACAAAGGGAAACAGCCATAGTGCACATGCATAGGAATTCACTGAGAGGCAAATGAGAGATACAAACTTGAGGGCACAACTGTTGATAATGAGGCTGGCTGGAACTCACAGGGGATGCATAAAGGTGCAGAGAAACAAGTAACAAACTAGAGTGCAAGGAAAGACATGGAGGTGAAGGTAGGCAAAATGCAGGTAAGAGTACATGGAGTGAAAAGTGCAGGATACAGGTTGGAAACAAGCTGGGACACAATGGGAACTAGGATGGAAACAAATTGGGACATACTGGGAGCAATATGAATGCTGGGGATCACAAGAAGCACTGAAAAAACAATCAAAGAGCTGGGTCCAGCTGCAACTGGCACACACAACTGGCTGCCGCACACAGAGAGACTGAGCATGGAACAGGAGAGTATGACACTTACTAACTCTTCTGCAACAATTCCAGTATCTTCTGTGGTTGTTCAAGGCTGTTATGCAGGGGGACTGCAGACAATGATTTATATTTCAACTTTTTCTATTTGTATAACCATCTTTATACTAACTTTTAAACTGCAGAAATGCAACCACACACAAACCAATAAAAATATGCCATAACTTAGTTTCTATGTAATACTTCATAATGAATATCAACTTTTGATGGGTTTTCATAGGTTATCACGCTCTGCTGCTTGCCCTTCATAGACAATATCTACACAGTTATCCTCTTCTCTTTGCATTTTATATTTTTTTCAGCTTTGATTGCCTTGGGGTAGCAAACTACCTAGGCTTGGAGGGAGACAAAAAAATGAAGGCTTAATCATAAGTTGCAAAAATTGAAGGAGCAAAGAAGCACACACCTATACAATCAACATGGAACTCCTCCATTATTTATATTTGCAAAATGGAACATGATGGTGGACACCCCATCACTGTATGAACATTACTTTAACCAGTTTGGAAGGATTTTTTCTCAATGACACTGATATTATTTTAAGATTTGTACTTAATGTGATTGGTGTTCAAATATGTATCTGAGTTTGTTTTTATTATCTTCTTGATAAAATAATATATTTTTTAATTTATAAAAATAAAATGTACAATTTCTAACAGTGCACAACTGTAAACTATTGATTATTTTTCGAAGGGTACAATAAGTACCCTTAAATTACAATCCTAAAATGTTTTTTAAAGTGAAACTTAAGGCAAACAGTTAAACATATCTGGATTTCTGTCTATTCAGTCCAGCGATTTAAACAGCTTGGCCACCCATCACAGCCCAAACTGGCCGGAGAAGAGATCAAATATTTCTCTGCTGCAGTTAACAGTGAAGGTCTCCTCCTCATCCCCATCCTGTGATTGAAAGTGAAAGGAGGCGCATTAGACTGATTAGCTAATTTCCCTGTTATTTTGCTCTCTCAACATATCAGAATGCTTCTTGCACTAGATTTGAGCTCTGCCATACAGAGACTGCAAGAGGCAGATACCAACTTAACCCCTAGGCACCAATGGTATTCAAATGTGTACCCTCTTGGTGGGGGGGGGGGGTCTTGCCACCGAGAGGCTGCATATTTGTACCAATTTGCAGATGTAGCTGTATTGAAAGCGCACGCCCTGCGTGCTGCCAGCACAATTACCAGGGGCTAACAGAAAGCTCCCGACCCCTTCATGTGATTGGAAGCTTTCTGATCATGTGACCGCCGTGACAGCCAATCACGGCGGTCACATGATCATAAAACCTGTCCTGCCTCCCGGCATCTGAAAGCCCTTAAAGGGCCCGAAGACGTCAGCTTCAAGGGGTTAAATTAAAGTACTTTCACAGTTCATATTTAAAAATACATTTAAGAATGTATTAATGAATATGAAGCTTTTATATCTACCTAGAATCCAGCTTTAAAGTTTTGGATACAGTAGCAAAGGATTACCAACTCTGCAAGGTTAATATTGCAAGTTATTCCTGTAATTTCCCACCACTCCAAGTCCCAGGACAGAAACAAAAACCTGAAACCCCTACTCTACAAAAGGGGCTCATATCGCTTTCTGTGTTACCATTGGAGAGATTATCCTCACTTCCTATCTCAGTGATGCAATAGAGGTTCTAACCCTTCTCCATTCTATACAAAAATTAAAGAAAGTACTTTACTTTACTGTAGAAAAAAAACAAGGAACACATAATAATTGTCAATAAAATAATTTAAACTATTGAATACATAAAATAATTGAACCATTGTCCAGATATACATATGCCCTTTACATATTTTACCATAACACAACTGTTTGTTGAGCAAACAGTATAATTAAAAATGGTGTCAGTTCAGACAATTAAACAAAATTACTGAATAAAACCAAGACAGCATCTGAATACCATTATTCTGTTGTCATCAGGTGCATAAACACAATTAGAATAGTTTGAAATGTGCGTGTATAAACATGTCCAAAGTAGCCATTTGAGCAGGTAATTACTAGCACAAATGATTTTCCAGTGATTGGAAGTATTCCATTCTTCTGCAAACTGCATTATGGGCATAATTAAAAATAAATGAATTTGGATTTTCAAGTAACACTGCTAATTGTATAATTCCTTGAATGTTTTGCTCCCGAGATAGAAACATGGCATCATGTGCTGATTTAATATTTGCATTACTTTTCTAGAAAATGCAGTTAGTGAATGAATACACAGAAATGTAATAGACCTTGTCAGACTGGTGCTTCTTGTGTTGTGGCTGGCTTAATTATAAGAGCAATATTTAAAATGTATCAATTATTGTCATGTTTGTTACCATATAATCCACCTGTTTTCTGGAGTCCTGGAGATAACTATCAATTAAGCTCTTACAAGTAATCTTCACTCTTATATATTGTTTAGTTGGTTTACTTTACATTTTGGTCAGTGTGGCATAATCCATGTTACTACATTTTAACTGCAATGTTTTTTCCAAGTTTATGTGAATCAAACCAAAACAAGTCAAGAAAGAGTTAGAAACCACTTTAAGGCCTCATACACACGGGCGTATCTAAAAAAATAAACAAAACATCGGGTCCGACGTCAAGGAAAAAAAGTCGACATTTTTCGGCGTTATGCATCAGCGTTTTTGAGCGTTAGTGAGCATCGGCGTCAATAGGCGTTTTTTAAAAAAAATCATCCCTCTGCTATTTTTCAACCTAAAAACGTTGGCGTCAAAAAACGCCAGAAAACGCCGGTATAATAATAGGTGGCGTTTATTGGCGTTAGTTGGCATATTGTGGCGTCGGCGTCAAAAAACGTCAAAACGTTACAGCCTCAGAACGCGATGGCCATGGGTTCTACTTTCTGCTCACTAACGCCGACGCCACCTACAGCTCAGAAACACCAACATTTTTATGGGGCCATTGACTAACATGGAGAGCTGCAAAAAACGCCATAAAACGCCGGCGTCAAAAAACGTCCGTGTGTATGAGGCCTAAAAAGTCAACTTAAGTCAAACTTAAAGTAGTTGTTGAAGTGTTACTAAACCAAGGACCCTGCATTCACTATATCTGGTCTCCTCCAGTACACAGAACATGGAAATGCAAGTAGTTTAGTAAATAGAAACTGCTAAATACCTTTTCTCATCAGCAGTATATAGTAGCCTTAATACTTCGATCAGTGTCTGGTTAAAGCTTGTATGAGGAGTTTTCATTCTCCTCTGACTATCCTATGAGGCTGTATGGCTCCTGACCCCCTGTCTGGAGAGTTCTGATTGGCCCTGTGCTTATCACATGCATCCTCTAAAAAACCCTCTAGCAATACACACCAACTGAGCATGGGCAGAGTGCCCCCAAAGCTCTGTACTATCAGGAGATAGATTGGAGAACCTGGAGGGGGTCAGAGAAGAGAGGATCAAACAGTCTTTTTACACAGTGTGCAGGATTGACCCCTTAGGTTCCACAGTGAGTATAACAAGCATGCTTTACTGCTAATACAGACTGATATCACTGCTGTGGATTTAGTAACACTTTAAGTCACATACTCCCATTACTTGTACCATCTCTGTTATATGAAGATCTAAAGTAATGTGTGTGTGTTTTCTTAAATTATAATCCTAAATACTGTTTCTCACACCATCACTCTGCGGTCACATGATTCCCCTCTGCTCTTCTTCTCCAAACTAAGGAGAGCAGGAGGAGGAGCTGAGATTCTCCTCTGATGTCATCCAGCCAGCAGAGGGAGGTCACGTGACTGCAGAGCAGCCTTTGTCATAAATCCTAATATTAAATTCTTTTGTGTGTGTGTAATGAAATCTAGAAGTATATTGTCTCTACCATGTTCATTACCCTCATACACTGAATTTCACAATGATTTAGGTGTCGTCACTATAGTCAGACATAATCGTCATTTCGTACGAACAATATGAGTGACACCTTGGATTCCCCAGTTAGGACGTGTGACACATTTTTCTGACAAACTAGGAGAGAAGAGACTGGGGGAGGTCCAAGAGGTTAGATAGAGGACTATCATGTCTCGAAACCCCCGTGAGACGGGTACGAGTCAACCACACATAACGATCTCCCAAAAAATCTC
>BLSH010257375.1:601516-614051 GCA_018402905.1 Glandirana rugosa | reverse complement strand
GCTAGACTAAGACCTGATCCATCTCAGATGACGAAACTCCCTGTCTAATAACAAGATTTTAGTGGAGGATCGATAGGAGGTGATTTTAGAACAATAATCTGTCCCTCAAAGCAGTAGACTCTACCTAGTCCAGAATCAGATCGTTCTGTAATGCAGGATGAGATCTGCAATCTGTCCCTCAAAGCAGTAGACTCTACCTAGTCCAGAATCAGATTGTTCTGTAATGCAGGATGAGATCTGCAATCTGTCCCTCAAAGCAGTAGTAGTAATCTCTACCTAGTCCAGAATCAGATCGTTCTGTAATACAGGATGAGATGTTATTAATATCTGCAATCTGTCCCTCACAGCGCCGGCAACATCCTCTCCCTAGACTAGCCTGAGAGCATGTGACATACAGCACTACGTGACTCCAGCTTATACAGAAGCTGGGTCACATGATGCACTGGCCAATCACAGCCATGCCATTAGTAGGCATGGCTGTGATGGCTTCTAAGGGCAAACCAGTGAAACGCTTGTTGATTGACTGCCCTGCAGCTATTCAACATGCGTGATCAAATACCTGAACCCAGAACCCGAACCCAAACTTTGTCACGGACACCCCAAAGTTCGGTACGGACCCGAACTTTACAGTTCGGGTTCGCTGAACTCTAGTTGTAAGCGCCACGGAGATCCAGCTTGGTGAATACAGTAGCTGAACCGAGTCTTTAAAATAATTCTAGGACCAGAGGTAGAGGATAACAGTTTTTAACTGGGACCTTGTTGAGGTCTCTGTAGTCAATACAGGGTCGAAGGGAATGGTCCTTCTTTTCCACAAAGAAGATCCCAGCTCCTGCCGGGGAAGTGGAAGGTCGGATGAATCCCTTAAGATTCTCATCTAGATAGGCTTTGAGGGCCTTCAGTTCTACCTCAGAGAGGGGTTATATCCTGCCAAACGGTACCTCAGCACCGGGCAACAGCTCTATCGGGCAGTCATAAGGCCTATGAGGTGGAAGTTCATCTGCCCCCTTCTTACTATACACATCTAGGAACACGTGGTAGACCGAAGAGACAGCTATGCGGGTCTCTGGGTCAGGATCCCTGTCTAAGCATAGCACAGAAGGAGGAGCTTCCAAGACCGGCTGGTGGCAGTGGTGCTGACAATAGAGGGAGGAAAACTGAACCTCCCCAGTGGACAAGTTAATGGTGGGGCAGTGAGCCTGGAGCCACGGCAGCCCCAAGATAACAGGGAAGAGAGGGGACGCAATAACCTCCAACAGCAGGTGTTCCGAGTGCCCGCTTGTCGTTCTGGCAAGAAGAGGGACGGTTTCATGAGTGACTGCACCCAATTTAAGGGCAGACCCATCAGCCAGGCGGATGACCATCCGGTAGGTCTTAGGACTAAGAAGGATTTGATGCTGAACTGCATGCTCCAGAGTCGATGATGGCTGGACCTCGGATACTCCCGTCTGGAAGCTGTAGGAAGAGGAGAACAAGGTGGGTCATAGTACTTGGCAAGGATAAAACTTCTCCTTTGGTGGTGAGGGGCCCCTTACCACACTTGACTGGACAGGGCCTTACAAGATGTCCAGGGCCTCCACAGTAGAGGCAGAGGTTATAGGTCAGACGTTTGAGTCTCTCCTAGTCTCTCCTCAGGGGAGAGTGAGGGGCGTAGGAGTCCGGGCTCCGGCAGGTCTTGTGGGGCTGGCCCTGTGTAGATGGGTACTCCAGGTAGCATCCAGACAGGTCATGCTGATCCTGCGGACCTCTCCGCTCTGCGTTCCTGCAGGTGGTGGTCAACCTGGATGGCCAGGTTAATCAGAGCATCCAGAGATCGGGGAACACCCACATGGGCCAGCTTGTGTAGCTCTGAGAGGCCCAGCCTGATCTGATGACAGAGCGCCGCATCGTTCCAGGCCGTGTCTATGCTCCAGCGCTGGAACCCCAAGACATAGTCCTCCGCCATAGGGCGGCCTTGCTGGATCGTGTGAGAGCGGCCTCTGCGTTGGCAGCCTGGTGGGGGTCCTCATAGAGCCGAGCCATGGACTGAAAGAAGAGGTAGAGGTTGGCGGTTTCAGGAGCCTTTTGTTCTAGTAGCCGGTGGGCCCAGGCTTGGGGTTCATCTAGTAACAGAGAGATTAGCAGTGGTGGCTTCCAGTGAAAAGGTGCGGGGTTGCAAGGCAAAGTATAACTCACATGCATTACGAAAAGCCCGAAACTTCTTACGGTCCCCCGTGAACCGTTCAGGCAAGGGCACCTCGGACTCCGTGGGCAAAGTGACAATAGTGCAGGCAGCAGGCTGGCCGGAGCTTGATGGAGCTGGCAAGGAGAGCTCCAGGACTCTGCTTTCGAACCGGGTGTACCCTTTTTGTAACTCCTTCACCGCTTGGGTGAGCCCCGTTAGGTGCATACATAGATCATCCATTAGAGAGGGCCCCTGGGCAGATTTGGACTGGTTGTCTATTGCTGTCACCTACCTGATGGTAGAGTCTGACTTATGCAGTGGGCAACCTCTCTTACGGCCCTGGTTCCAGAACCCCTGGTAGAGCAGACAGGGTGTTCTAGAGCGCAGGGCGGCATGAGGGCTGGAGCGGACACAGATGGTGGTGAGATGTCACCCAGAGGTTCGTGCAAGACTGAAGAGTAGTGGTACAGGCCAGCTCAATAACATGTGGGCGGAGCAGTACAAGAGGAGCAGGCGGTCGGATGGTCAGGTGCAGGCAGGTTCGGCAACAGGTGGGCAACTGAAGTACAAAGGGGTCAGGCAGGAGAATGGTCGTAAGCAAGCTGGGGGTCAGTGTAGGCAGAGTCCAAGCAGATACAGGGTCAAGCCGGGTCACAGGTAAACAGGAAACCTCAGAACGGATCGCTACGGAACACTGGGACGCTGTAGAATGGACAGCACTGGTTGCAGGGTGCTGTCCACTTAAATGGGCCATTTGGCGGCAATGCCGGCGCATGTGCACATGAGCGCACAAACGCGCACAGGCATGCGCACATGCGCTTCTGGACCCGAATTCCAGGGGCAACGGTAGTTTCCTGACAGCTAAACTATATAGTTGGGTTCCTCTCTATACAGTGAGGGGCTGTCCCCAACACCCACAAAACATAAATACAGTGCAAACCTTTGTCTTTGAGTCCAAATTAGCACACAGAGCTCCATCAGCTTTTTCCCTCTGAGATCCAGGATAGAGCTCTCCTCTGCTCTCTTCCTGGTCATTAAATGCAGGTGGAGAGGGGTTTGAGTGGGCCAGAAAGTCTGGGCCGGAACCAGCCCCGCCACGGTGGCTTGTAAAACCCAGATCAGACTCTCGTTATTCGCCTCAAAATGATAGCATGCCAGGCGACATGTATCACCCGTCCATTACGGTGCCTCGCATAACGTCACAGCTGCCATTGGCCTGATTGCAATCAGCGTCACTATCTCCTATGGAAGGCTGCGGTAAGGGAGGAAGTTATCCGGGCTATAGTGCTCCTTGTTAGGGCGAAAGTTAGTCTATCTGCGCATATTAGGCGGCTGCCTTCTAGTCCAAAATGATTGGCTCATGAGCTGATACATCACTTTCGGTTTATAGGAAAAGGGTGGAAGTGCCCTCAGTTTACACACCGTAAAGGGAGGAAGAGGAAATTAAGTGTGGTGACAATGATTCTTAATCACCCATAATGATCCCTACTCTCCCAGTCTGGTATATAGGTGTCCACACTAATAGGATAATTAGGGAGTAGAAGGCACACCTATATAATCTCTGAGTTACTGGCAGCTCCCCACTTGCCGAAAAAGCCCAGTAGAGAGAGTAATATGTACAAGTGGGAGGAACTGTTTCTCTGGACGTTTGTCTATTTGTGTCAGCGCGTTGAGCTGATGACATGCATGGTTTTCACATACTTTTGTGAGTATTTTTAATCCTTATGTTATGCTTTATACAATAAATTAGGTACGGGCCAGCGTTCACCCGTTCGTCGACATTAGAACATTATGGGGCATTTGCGGGAACTTCGAGCACCCCATAATACATTCCAATGGCCAGGAAATGCAGTCCACTGATTGGTCAAGGCAAGCACATGACCTGCATGCTTTGGCCAATCACAGAGCGCTCTGCTGTGAGAGATATGATTGGCTAAAGGCAGGGTGCCTTTAGCCAATCACAGCTCAGCAGGCTCAATCCACGCCCCACACTATATAAAGCCGTTTGTACAGCGGCTCTATGTAGTGTGTGTACCGGTGAATAGAGAGACAGTGAACTTAGCGTGCAGGCAGTTCAGTGTAGCTAGTGATTATTGTGAAATAAATATTAGATAGATAGATAGATAGATAGATAGATAGATAGATAGATAGATAGATAGATAGATAGATAGATTAGATAGATAGATAGATAGATAGATAGATAGATAGATAGATAGATAGATAGATAGATAGATAGATAGATACACAGATAATACATCAGTGCATTATAGTGCATTCTGAGGTGTACCTACGGTATATAGTACACTTGACGTGGTGTCTTAAAATATATACAGTCTAGTGTATATATATATATATATATATATATATAAACAGGGCTGCTGATAGAAACCGTGGGGCCCCGTACAGACTATTTGACAGGGCCACCCCCATGAAAGTATTAAAGCTACATTTCGCTAAAAACACAAAAAGCTATTAGCAGACACAAATACAACATAACTCACAGAATTCCTGCTAAATCTAAATGATTGATGAGTAGAGTTGAGCGAACCCGAACTGTAAAGTTTGGGTTCGTACCGGACTTTAGGGTGTCCGTGTCCCGAACCCGGACATTTCAGAAAAAGTCTGGGTTCGGGGTTCGGAGTTCGGGTATTTTTTCGCGCCTTTTGAATAGCTGCAGGGCAGCCAATCAAAAAGCCTTTCACTCATTTTCCCTTAGAAGCCATCACAACCATGCCTACTAATGGCATAGCTGTGATTGGCCAGTGCATTGTGTGACCCAGTCTCGATATGAGCTGGAGTCACGTAGCGCTGCATGTGACTAGTGTAGGGAGAGGATGCTGCCGCCGCTGTAACGGCCAGTTTACCGTTATAAAATCATCTCATACTGGTATAGGGAGAGGTTCCTGCCGCTGGTGTGAGGGCTAGATTAGCGTTATAAAATTATATTATACTAGTATAGGGAGAGGTTCCTGCCGCTGGTGTGAGGGATAGATTAGCATTATAAAATCATCTCATACTAGTATAGGGAGAGGTTCCTGCTGCTGGTGTGAGGGACAGATTAGCGTTATAAAATCATCTCATACTAGTATAGGGAGAGGTTCCTGCTGCTGGTGTGAGGGACAGATTAGCGGTATAAAATCATCTCATACTGGTGTAGGGAGAGGTTCCTGCTGCTGGTGTGAGGAACAGATTACCGTTATAAGATCATCTAATACTAGTATAGGGAGAGGTTCCTGCTGCTGGGGTGAGGGACAGATTAGCGATATAAAATCATCTCATACTGGTGTAGAGACTGGTGTAGGGAGAGGTTCCTGCTGCTGGTGTGAGGGATAGATTAGCGTTATAAAATCATCTCATACTAGTATAGGGAGAGGTTCCTGCCGCTGGTGTGAGGGATAGATTAGCATTATAAAATCATCTCATACTGGTGTAGGGAGAGGTTTCCGGCTGCTGGTGTGAGGGACAGATTACCGGTATAAAATCATATCATACTGGTGTAGGGAGCGGTTCCTGCTGCTGGTGTGAGGGACAGATTACCGTTATAAAATCATCTCATACTGGTGTAGGGAGAGGTTCCTGCTGCTGGTGTGAGGGACAGATTAGCGTTATAAAAAATAATATAAATTTGTGCTAAATAGTACATTTGCGTCCAGAATGAGGAGAGCGTCAAATAAGGGACGTGGTCGTGGTGCTGCTGGTGTTGGTGGTGTTGTGAAACTCCTGTTGCAAGGAGAGGACCTGGTCGATCTGTGCCAGCTACACGCACAAGTGAAACGCCTTCCTCAGGTGCGAGAAGCCGACACAACCTTCAACGTTATATGGTAGGCCCGAATGCTGCTCAATGAATGGTGAGGCCAGAACAAGTATAAGCGATAGTAGATTGGGTGGCAGACAATGCCTCCAGTTCCTTCACATTGTCTCCCACCCGGTCTCTTGCTGAAAGCTCAGAGTTGGCACTTGAACCCCATGGCCATCTGTATTTCACCTCAGCCCCTTGTAAATCAGCTAAGCAGTCTGAGCCCCAAGTCATGCAGCAGTCTCTTATGCTTTTTTGATGACTCTGCTGGTGTGCATTCCGTGGGCCATCCACATAGCCCTGCCCCAGAAGTGGAAGACATTGAGTGCACCGATGCCCAACCACTTCTGTTTTAGGATGAGGACATGGAAACACCACCGCAGCACGTTTCAGATGATGACGAGGCTGCTGCATTTCTACAGTGTGCAGACTGACAAGGAGGGCAGTGGTGAAGAGTGGGTGGAAGATGATGTGGAGGATGATGAGGTCCTAGACCCCACATGGAATGAAGGTCATGCGAGTGACGTGTGCAGTTTGGAGGAAGAGGTGGTGGTCGCACAGAGGCACCAGCACAGCAAAAGAGGAAGCAGGTTGCAAAAGCGGAGCAACCGTCCCCTAGAGAGTACGCCTGCTACTACCCACTGAACACAGGGACCTAGCACACCAAAGGCAGCTCAAAGGAGTTCCCTGGCATGGCAGTTCTTCAGACAATGTGCTGACGACAAGACACAAGTGGTTTGCACGCTGTGCAATCAGATCGAGACATAAATGTTCTAAACCTGAGCACAACCTGCATGACCAGGCATCTACATGCAAAGCACGAGCTGCAGTGGAATAAGCACCTCAAAATCCAAGAAAGGTCTCGGGCTCCTCCTGTTTCCTCTTCTGCTGCTGCCTCGGCCTCTTCCTCCACCTCTACAGTGCCAGTGTCACCTGCCACCCAGCAACAGACGATGTGACAGCAACGCCACCATGTCCGCCACCGTCCCCAAGCATTTCCACAACATGGTCCCATGGAAGCTTAAAGCTGTCCATCTCCCAAACACTGGAGAGAAAGAGGAAGTACCCCCCCTACCCACTCGCGATCACTGGCCCTGAATGCCAGCATTTCAAAATTTCTGGCCTTTGAAATGCTGCCTTTCCGTCTGGTGGACACAGACAGTTTTAAAAACCTGATGGCGGTGGCTGTCCCACAGTACGTGTTTCCTAGCCGTCACTGCTTTTCCAGGCGAGCCATCTCTTCTCTGCACAAACAAGTCGGGGACAAGATCAAGTGTGCACTGCACAACGCCATCTGTGGCAAGGTCCACATAACCACTGAAACATGGACCAGTAAGCACGGGCAGGGACGCTATATCTCGCTAACTGCACACTGGGCAAATGTAGTGGCGGGTGAGCCTGAGGCGGATAGCAGTTTGGCGCATGTCCTTCCGCCACGGAGGATTGCAGGGCATTTCTCTTTGCCTCCTGTTGCCTCCTCCTCCTACTGCGCTTCCTCCTCCTCTACCACCTCCTCATCCGGTCAGTGTAACACCTTCACCACCAACTTCAGTACATCCAGGGGGAAACGACAGCAGGCTGTTTTAAAACTGATATGTTTGGGGGATAAACCCCACACTGCGCAGCAGCTGTGAACGTATCATTGAACAACAGACCGATGAGTGGTTGTTGCCACTGAGCCTCAAGCCCAGCCTGGTGGTGTGCGAAATATCGTAGCAGCTCTGGGCCTAGCCGGTTTGATGCATATCCCTTGCCTGACACATGTGCTGAATTTGGTGGTGCAGAAATTTCTAAAAAACTACCCGGATATGTCAGAGCTGCTTCAGAAAGTGTGCGCGCTTTCGGCGTTCTCACCCTGCTGCTGCTCGCCTGTCTGCGCTGCAGTGGAACTTCGCCCTTCCCGCTCACCGCCTCCTATGCGACGTGCCCACAAGGTGGAACTCCACCTTGCACATGCTGGAGAGACTGTGCGTGCAGCAGCAGGCAATAGTGGAGTTTCAGCTGCAGCATGCACGGGTCAGTCGCTCTGCGGAAGAGCACCACTTCACCACCAACGAGTGGGCCTCCATGCAAGACCTGAGTACCATATTGCGGTGTTTCGAGTACTCCACCAACATGGCCAGTGCCGATGACGCTGTTCTCAGCATTACTATCCCACTTCTATGTCTCCTTGAAAAAACACTTCGGGCGATAATGGAAGAGGATGTGGCACAGGAGGAGGAGGAAGAGGGGTCATTTCCATGGTTATCAGGCCACTCATTCACAAGTGGCTCAGAGGGTGGGTTCCTGCACCAGCATAGGCCAGGTAAAAAATTTTCAAGCCAGGCCACAGTTCTGGAGGATGAGGAGGATGAGGATGATGATGATGATGAGGAGGAGGAGGAGGAACCGTGTTCACAGCAGGATGGTACCCAACGCAGTTCGTGGGCATCACTGGAGCGTGGCTGGGGGGATACGGAGGACACAGATGATACATCTCCCACAGAGGACAGCTTGTCCTTGTCTCTGGGCAGCCTGGCACACATGAGCGACTACATGCTGCAGTGCCTTCTCAACGACAGCCGAGTTGCCCACATTGTAACTTGTGCTGATTACTGGGGGGCCACCCTGCTGGATCCCCATTACAAGGACAATGTGCCATCCTTAAGTCCCTCACTGGAGCATGATCGGAAGATGCACGATTACCAGCACACGATGGTAGACGCGCTGCTGAGGGCATTCCCAAATGACACCGGGGGGCTCAGTGTAAGCACAAAGCGAAGGCAGAAGAGGAGGAAGAGGTCGCCAATGTTGCTGTTTCACCGCCAGCACCTCAGAAGGCAGGGTTATCATGGCCGAAATGTAGAAAAGCTTTGTCAGCAGCACGCCACAACAAACAGCACCACGTCTTAGCAGGAGGCAGCATTTCAGCAACATGGTGGAACAGTATGTGTGCACACGCCTATACGTACTGACTGATGGGTCTGCCCCAATCAACTTCTGAGTCTCCAAATTGGGCACATGGACTGAGCTTGCCCTTTATGCCTTGGAGGTGCTGGCCTGCCCTGCAGCCAGTGTATTGTCTGAATGTGTGTTCAGCGCTGACTGCATTCAAATGCTCGCGGATGCGAATGGGGACGGACCGCCAGTCCTCCTGACTGGCTCTTGTCTGAGGGTGGGCGGTCCCCCCTCCATCCATCGATCCGATGTGCTTGACGTTGGCAGGTGGATAGGTGTCATCTCCTATATCAGGGGGCGCCCGGCGTTGACCTGAACACCTCCAGCATGCTCATGCACTCTACATCTCTGCCATGGCCCTGGCCTTCACTACACTCCAGGTAACTCCAGTCTGACCACTTCCTCACCTCCCCCCGGTGGGCTGGTGTGACATGCTGTTCTTACCTTAACTCCCCACTATCTGGATTCCTCCCTTCCCTCTTACACACACTTTCACTTCAATTATGCATCACTGGGGAGTGGAAGTGAGAACAGCATGTCACACCAGCCCACCGGGGTTATTTTCAACCATGTGTGTCATTTAAAGTCCCAATTTTTCTGTTTTTTAATTTACCTATATTGTAAACTTGATGTGGTGTGTTAAAATATATACAGTCTAGTGTATATATATATATATATATATATATATATATATATATATATATATACACACAGCGTATTGAGTGTACACTATATGTCAGTGCATTCGGGGGTGTACGTACGGTATATATTACACTTGATGTGGTGTATTAAAATATATACAGTCTAGTATATATATATATATATTCACACAGTGTATTGAGTGTACACTATATATCAGTGCATTCGGGGGTGTACGGTATATAGTACACTACTTGACGTGGTGTCTTAAAATATATACAGTCTAGTGTATATATATACACAGGGCTGCTGATAGAAATATACAGGCTCCGGGATCAGAGGGACATGGGGAGAGAAAAAAAGTTAAGCTCCATGCACACTAGGCTTAAAAAAACTCCAGTTCACTTGGCAGAAAAAAATGCTCATATAGAACTTTTTTGTACAAAGTTTAGACGAGTTTAGGAGAACCAGAAGGGTTTTTTTTTCTGTCTCTTAAACGTTGAGCTTAAAATATGCCTGCAATCGTCCTAATGTGTATGGACACATAGGATAACATTGAGCTGCTTCTACAGGCAAAATACTAAACTCCAGCAGCAATTTTTTTAAGCCAGTGTGCATGGAGCCTAAGTTAGAGATAACAAACTCCAGTGCTGAGAGGAGAGGGGCCCACACAGGGAGATCTTATCAGGTAAAAGCTTGTAGCAAGGGAGAGGGAAGGAGAACAACTTTCAGCTGCTGGAGGAAAGAAGACAATTGTCATCTGTCACTAATCCCCCCTGTGTGGGCCCCCCTGTGTGCCCCCCCACACCAGGGCTGGCTGTACCCCCCTATCAGAGGCCCTGTATATACACACAGCGTATTGAGTGTACACTATATATCAGTGTACGTACGGTATATAGTACACTTGACCTGGTGTATTAAAATATATACAGTCTAGTATATATATATATATATATATACACAGCCTATTGAGTGTACACTATATATCAGTGCATTTGGGGGTGTACGGTATATAATACAGTGTAGTGCGGTGTTAAAAATAATCCTCATCGTGTCAGGAAGGACACAAAGGAGAGGCAGAGGCTCCAAGGCCACTAAAAGAGGGCAAGCAGCCTCTGTGTCTTCAGTGAAAAGTGGTGGTGGTGGACACAGTGCATCCTCTGCAGGCGGGTCACGCTTGTCCTTTTTTTCCTTTTTAACTAAGCCGTCCTCATCCTCCTCATCTGCTGTCACCCAGGCTCATACAAATTTGCCTTCCAACGCAGCTGGCAAAGCAGCCAATTCCACCGGATCCTTGTCTATGGTTACTCCTTCTGTAGCCCCACCATCATGCACGGAGGAGTCACCAGAATTATTCAACCATAGTGTCGGTTACATGCTGATGTTGGATGCGCAGCAATTTGAAGGCTCCGATGTTGGTTCCCAGGTTGAGGAAGGGAGTAGCACGAACCTAGAGACGGGGGTGCTGCAGAAGCACAAGAAACTAGCAGTCATGTTCCCTGTCACAGTCCTAGTGGTGGAGTCTGTCTTGTGCAGGGAACAACCACTCTTGCGCACCCGATTCACTAACCCCTGGTAGAGCAGATAGGAGATCCAAGAGTGCGGGATGGCATGAGGGCTGGAAGTCACTGATGATGAAGTGATGATCCAGAGGGTTGTGCAGATCAGAGGGATGGTCGTGCAGGCTGGGTCAGCAATGGGCAGGCAGCGCGGTACAGGGGGGTCAGGCAGAAGGGTGGTCAAGTCCAAGCAGGGTCGTTATCAGGCTGGCAGCAGAAGTACAGGAGGATCAGACAATCAGATGGTCATGGGAAGCCGGGGTCGGTGCAGGCAGCAAATCAGCAGGTCAGGGCAAGCCAGGTCTAACAGGAAACAGGTAGTCCCACAGGAACAGAGGATAGAGCTGAGGCTCACAGGTCGCAGATGCTGTAGAACGGACAGCACTTGCTGCTGGGCTCCATAGGTTTAAATAGAGCCATTTGGCGCAGTTTCCGGCGCGTGAACGCACATGGACACGTGTGAACACGCACAGGCGCGCGCACCACCACGGAAAGGGGTTAACAGGCACCAAATACCTGAACAGATGACTCTTCCTAACATTGCCCCCCCAAGGGGCAGCCTCCGGATGCCTTGCCGGGTGCCACCGTCTGGGCGGTTTCTTCTGAAGGCCTGGATTAATCCGAGTGCGTGGATGTTCTCTTCTGGCTCCCAGGAATTTTCTTCAGGGCCATACCCTCTCCACTTTATCAAGTGTTGTGTAGAACCTGCCCTCCTCCGACAGTCCAGAATGGCTTCAAACTCAAACTTCTCCTCTCCGTTGATCAGAATTGGGTTTGGCGGACCTGTCCCCTGTCCTGGGAACGGGTCGGGGACAACAGGTTTCAGCAGAGAAACGTGGAAGACCGGGTGGATCTGCAGAGAAGGGGGAAGGTCCAGTTCGAATGCCACCCTGTTGATTTTCCTTCTGATTGGAAATGGCCCCGTGAATCTTGGGCCTAGCTTCTTTGAGCGGCAAGCCAGCTTAAGGTTCCTTGTGGACAACCAGACGCAATCACCTGACTGGAGCTCCAATTCCCCCGCCTTCTCTTGTCATATGCTTCCTTATCTTGTTCCTGTGTCCTTGACAGGGTCTCCCGCAAGAGTTTACTGTTTGTCTGGAGGAAGCTCGTGATATCCTGTGCTGCAGGGACAGAGCTTTCAACGGTCAGTTCCGGCAGGACAACAGGTTTCAGCAGAGAAACGTGGAAGACCGGGTGGATCTGCAGAGAAGGGGGAAGGTCCAGTTCGAATGCCACCCTGTTGATTTTCCTTCTGATTGGAAATGGCCAAGGTTAGTCTTCCTTTTAGTTGTCCCACCGTAAGCTTGACCTGGAAGGGGGAAGAGACGTCTAGGTGGGCCAGAAGGTGCAAAGAGACGACTTTGGACAACAGGACGGCCTTGACTGGCAACTTTCGAGACAGGGACGTCGTGTCCTATAGTGCTCGAAGGAGGTCTGTTTGTC
>BLSH010257375.1:572187-591735 GCA_018402905.1 Glandirana rugosa | reverse complement strand
CCCCCCCCCCCCCCCCCCCAACACAATGCTTTTTCAGTGATTTTATTAATATTGCCGGGAACCGGCAATACATTACAGCCGCAATAATAAATGACAATTTTTCCTAATTTTCAATTGTTGTCATTTTGCTCTGGCTATGTTCTAAAGATCACAGAGGTGCACCCTTTTACAGGCAGACTAAGGGGACCCCCCAGGCACGGTATTTAAAGGAATATTTAATTTTTATTGTTTCACTTTAAGCATTATTAAAATCAATGCTCCTGAAAAAACAACTGATTTAAAAACGTTTTTTGCATTGATAGATTGATGTCCCCTAGGGCAGGACCTGGTCCACATACACTTTTTAGGGCAATAACTTGCATATAAGCCTTTAAAATTAGCACTTTTGATTTCTCATGTTCGAGTCCCATTGATTTTAATGGCGTTCGCACAAATTTTTTGCCTGTTCACAAGTTCTAGTGGGAACCAAACCGGGGGGTGTTCAGCCCATTCCTACAATAAATATTCAAAGCAGAGAGCACTATGGTTTTCCCTTATTATTTTAGGGTCACATTTGAATGATTGAGATCCTGAGTGTAGGACAGCGAGGTTTAGAGATAACCTGTGGGGCAACATCCCGTGGCATCCTGTGGGACATCCTAAACAGGTGATGGTGACTCTGTAGTGGGGTCATTATCTGGAGGTGAGCAGGCATTCCAACAATGAGTGGTGGTCACTGGATCACAATTTTCTGAATATCATTTTGAACTGTCTCTTTTATTTGCACAGCAGTGGATATTATACACAACATTGGGACTTTGGTTTTTTATTGTTTTTCCAATAATTTTTTATTGCAATTTATATGGGCTGCGCTACACTAATTATGGTATACAGTATGTATTGTGCATATTGTCACTGAAAATAAAGCATTTAAAAAAAATGTAAAAACACAAACTGTAGTCCTCTCAGTTTATATTCATGACAATATCCAAAGTGTCAGGTCACTGGGCTCAACAGATCGCCATTTATTGTAGGCCATGTCCTAGACATGGTCTAAAATACATTGCCAAAATGTTTACTATGTCTTTCTTATGTAAAATGCATTACATGGACATCTTAATATATATATTATTCCTATGGTCTGGCAGTTCACAAAGTGGCATGATACGAGTTGTATTGTGTCCTCTCTATCAATGAATTTTCAATAATGTCCACAGGAAAAAGTTCCTAAAGGAAGATATATACAAGGATCTAATTGTCTTTGTGGTTGGAAATGGCTTGATACTACGAGGTTCCAAATTGCTGTACTTTTACAAAAAATCACACTAGGTCTAGTTTCAATGAATTCCCTTAAGACTTCATTATGCCAAAGATGTGCCAGTTTTTTTAGGATATTCTGAATAAACATCAACATCAAGTTGTTGAAAGTAGTAGTGTTGTGAGCACTAGAGGGGTTCTCTGCCTGGTGCCACAGAAGATCCAATTGACTGTTTTTGGCTCTATTATTTGCATGTTTCAGAGATTGCTTATTGTAGCCTCACCTTAAAAAAATTATTATGAGGCTTCAAAGCCTCAGCTTTAAAGACAACAGGATATGTACAACTTCTCCAGATTCTGAGATATTGTCCAACTGGTATTCCATTAATCAAATGTTGTGAATGTGCACTGTCTGAGTGAAAAAATAAATACTAGATATAGGCTTCGTGTATATAGCCTCATGGAGATCTTGTTGTCTATGTCTTTGCATATTAAAAAATTCATTCATAGAGGTACTCCAGTCTTGTTAAAAAAAATTAAATGTGAACAGCTACGAATACTGTTGCTGCTAACTTTTAACAAAAAAACACTTATCAGCCAAGGTAGTCAATGCTGTATTCACCCGGGCCTGTTCTTTGCCAGTCTTTGGGTCCCTGTCACTGCCATGTTGACTATGCAAAACTGAGTGTGACTCCTGTTGGCTCACAGCCAGCTCCCTACTGCACATGCTTAAGACACACTGCTTTCTGAATGGCCCTGTAGCCTCCTGGGACATGTTGGGGATGGGGGGTTAACTTCCACTCAGGTCGACAAGGGCAGTAGGAGAACTAGGTACCATCTACCTGAAAACAATAAACAATGAGGAGAGAGGAAGGGGGAAGAGGATACGTGGAACTTCCCTTTTCAGGTGAGGTTACACTTTAAGGATTTACACAAGCAACAAAAGAACAAGATACATTAATTTCTGATATTTGGGAACACCTTCTCAACCTCCCCACAATATAGAAGTCCTCAGCTCTGGATCAATGTTCACTAGACAGACTTGGAGCTTACAAAAGAGTTTTTTTATGTGGTTAAAAATGCCTGTACATTACAGCAGCTCTAAATATGCAAGCAACTTAGGACTCTTAGGAACCTCACATGTTTCTGCAGGAATCTCAAATGAGAGTTAAAAAATAATTATTTCAATGGCCCCTGGATTTGAATATAAATTAACATTGACAGGGTCAGTATAGTAGAAATCTCAGAAGTAGAATTTTCTCAGTAGTAAAAATTTCAGTAGTACATATGACATTTCAGTTACCGAAATATGTAGTTTAAGATCTTAATTATCATCTCATGCTGCAGATCTGTATCATTCTACTAGCAGGCTGGACCTTTACAAGCACACCAGTTTGCTTTCGAAATCTACATGTTACCAGTTTTAATTGTGCAACATTTGGATTGGAAATTACGTTTATTTGAGCATTCTGTCAATAATTATTGTTTGGAAGGCTATAATAATGAAAGCAAGAGCAAGGTCAGCCAGATAGGTGTGCAATCACATCTATAATATATTACAGAACCCATGGTTTTACATAGTAAACTCTATAGTTCTGTTACAGTGAATATTGTGGGAGCACATTAAACACCGAAGCCGACTAACTAAAGGAGTTGAGAATTATACTAAAAATATTGTGTGAATGTGGACCTGTGGATCTTAATTATCCAGGTCATGAAAAGCAAACTCCTGTTTATGTGTAATACCAAGTCATTTATAAAAGCTTTCCACATTTTTGGATAGTTGACATACATTTTCACAGTTTTTTAGTGAAAATTTTGTAAATCAGCCAAATTCTGTATGACAGGAGTGTGGGTGAATACCACAGCACAGTATCCTTTACTTTGTGATTAAACTTTGCCTCCATACATTTTTCTACATGCTAATTGGTTGCCTAGCAGCTTATTATTATTATTATACAGGATTTATATAGCGCCAACAGTTTACGCACGCTTTACAACTTGAGGGTAGACAGTACAAATACAATACACTTAAATACAGTAGGAATCAGAGGGCCCTGCTCGTTAGAGCTTACAATCTAAGAGGGAAGGTCAAATGATACAAGAGGTGATAACTGTGGGGGATTTGCTAATGGAGAAGATAAATGTACAGTTGTTAGGTGGGAGCCAAATAGGCTTCTCTGAAGAGATGAGTTTTCAGGGATCGTCTGAAGGTAGAGAAAGTAGGAGAAAGTCAGACAGATTGGGGTAGAGCATTCCAGAGGATGGGAAAGGCTCTGGAGAAGTCCTGGAGGCGAGCATGGTATGATGTTACAAGGGAGCTAGAGAGCAGGAGGTCTTGGGAGGAGCGAAGCAATCGATTTGGTTGGTATTTTGAAACCAGGTTTGCGATGTAGCTGGGGGCAAGGTTGTGAATTGCTTTATAAGTTATTGTTAGTATCTTGAAAATAATACATTGGTTGAGGGGCAGCCAATGTAGGGATTGACATAGGGGTGTAGCAGATGTGGAGCGGTTTTTAAGGTGGATGAGCCTGGCGGCAGCGTTCATAATGGACTGAGGTGGGGATATTGGTTTAATTTCACAATACTATATATAAATTAAATGTAAAAAATGGCAGTGTAAATGTGCAAGAACATACCTGACATGAAAGAATAACCATGATACCAGTTTTGCTTCTTTAACCGCTTCCACACCGTGCACAGTATATTTACTGCGGCAGTGTGGATGCGTCCCGCGGATCGCCATAAATAAACGCTGATTTGTGGAGTGGCCGCTAGGGGGCACGCAGGTGCCCGGCGTACTCCAGAGGAGTGTGCCCGTGGATAGGACGGACCTGATGTCCGATGAGCGGCCACAGCAAAAGAACTGGGAACTGCCGATGTAAACATGGCGGTTCCCTGCTCTGTCAGTGCGGGCATAGGAGATCTACTGATCCCTGTCACTGGGATCAGTTAGATCTCTTATGCCCATAACAGCCCAGCCCCCCCCCCCACAGTTAGAACACACCCAGGGAACACAGTTGGGGAACCCCAAAATCTCCCCCTGCAGGTTAACCCCTTCACTGCCAATGACATTTATACAGTAATCAGTGGATATTTAAATTTCTGATCGCTGTATAAATGTCATTGGTCCAAAAAAGTGTCAAAATGGTCCGACATGTCCGCTGCAATATCGCAGTACCACTAAAAATCACAGATAGTCGCCATTACTAGTAATAAAAAAATGAATAACTAAAAACCCCAGAAATAAATTCTCATCATCCGTAGTAAACGCAGCCACTTTTGCGCAAACCAATCAATAAACGCCGATTGTGATTTTTTTCACCAAAAATATGAGGAAGAATATAAATCGGCCAAAACCGATGAAAAAATGTTTTTTTTATATTTTTTTTTTTGGATTTGTATTTTAGTGAGAAAAACATTTTTTTTTTGCAAATTTGTCGCTCTTTTTTTGTTTATAGCGGTGATCAGAAATGACGCAGAGATGATAAAATACCACCAAAAGAAAGCTCTATTTGTGGGGGAAAAAGGATGCAAATTTTGTTTGGGTACAACGTCGCACGGCTGCGCAATTGTCAGTTAAAGCGACGCAGTGCCGAATCGCAAAAAGTGCTCTGGTCCTAACTTGGGAAATCCTTCCAGGGCTGAAGTGGTTAAATGATTATTGCAGGAATCACTGTAAAACCTTTTTGAACAGTTCACTACGGCAGCAATGAGTTAAAAGAGAACCATGTATCAGGAGAAAAACAATCACCTTATCTAGGCATGATTTATTCATGCTGTGGCTTTAATGCAGGCAGGAGGAAGCATGTAAACCACTTCCTTATTCCCAGCCTGTTTTCTTCACATTCCAAATTAAATGAAACCTGAGCACTGACTTTACCAAATTTGATTCTTGGGTTTTCATATACTGGAGCCATTAAACTTAGGATATATTTCGTAAATAAGAGATGAGCTGCTTGAAAACTGCCTTGACATATCCTGAAAAATTTAGAAGCTCAGCAGTTTATCAAAAGGCTCTGGAGACAAAGCAAATGAAATAAAACAAACTTAAATAAAAAAACAATGAACAAAACAAATGTTCTACCACTACTACTGAGCCGCATAATTGAAGAACATAGGCGTTATTTCTTGACAGATGTATGAACTGTCTACAGTGTTTAAATGATAAATTCAAAATCGTTATAAAAGCTCTTTCCACAGAAATAAACTGTGCCATACAACTATCAATCCAAGAAAATAATAGATTTTTACATTATTTAAAGACTCAAAACTGCAGTGCAATAATTTTTACTGCAAATTTTAGTACACAAAGAAAATATTATACAATGTGAGGCAAAAATTAACATTTTAAATCACTATCATATTGACTGAAGTAAAGGTTTTGGGTCGCATTTTATTTTCTTGTCTACAGTTTGTACACCATATAAAATGTATTGTTTTCTACATAATGTACATTCTAAGCACATACTGTACTTCATATCTAAATCCATTTTAATGTTTTGAATGTATTTTTATGGTGAGATAGTATGTCTTGTAGTACATTCTGTTGACCTTCAAATGAATAAAATAAATTATGGTCCTCTATTAAAACCACATGACACTATGATAATTTGCTATTCTGTTAGGATTTTCCAAACTTCATTCAGATATAAATTGTTCCAAGCCTTACAAGGTACATGAAACTCAGAAATGCTTTACTGCAGCTTTGATGTTATAGTGCAGAGACCTCCTAGCAGCATTTGGATGGTACATGATGTTTTTTTCTTGTCATAAGGAAGTCTTATTAAGCCCTCAGCATAATACAGCACTTACAATTTTTGCTCTTTGCTTCTATCTGCAGCATTTCACTTCCTTGCATTGTGGTTTAGAAGTTTCCCTCTTTTCCATTTCTGTCTTTAGAGTGTCTATGTTGTCTTGTAGGATCTCCTAGAGCCCTCCCCCCATAGCTACCCTTATGCCCCGTACACACGGTTCGACGATCGCATACAACAGGTCGTACTCACGACCGTTGTATGCGATATTGATCGTTCGTATGTGCGATATGAACAGTCGAGCATACGACGGTCGTACAAGGGAGTTGTATGAGCAGACTAGAAAACTTGGTCATACCAACAAACTCTCATACGACCGTTGTATCGTGTGTACAGAGCAGTTGGTACAACAAGTTGTATTGTGCAAAACACGCATGCTCAAAGTCAGGAATGGCTGGATGCTAATTACATGCACCTGAACGTTCTTTCCCTGGACGTACGATCGTGTAGTGCAGTCAGTACGCTGCATACAACAGCCAACATACGATTCGACACGATCGTACGTGCGATCGTCGAGCCGTGTGTACGGGGCATTACATGCACTCTTCCACCTAGATGTTGCGCAAATGTGCTTTGTTATCATGGTATTGGTGATAAGGGAAAACAAAGCCCTAATGCAGGTGGTCAGGTGACATATTTTTAATAGATACTTAGTGCTGTAATTTCCCTTAGTTGTTGCAAATTCTTTAAAGTAAAAAAATATTTTAAGTTCTACAAACAAGCCAGGAGCATGTTGGACCGTAAACCCAAATACACCTTAACACTTACTCGCTATACCTTTTATTCTAAGAAACCTGTGGATTTATTATTATAAAAGGTATAGCTAGTAAGTGTACAGAATTCCAAATATCCATGTTAACAGAGGCATACCTAGCACATCTTATACATGGGGCCAATATTTATTTTTTCATGTTGCCTTACAGGATACCCTAGAGCTCCCCATAACTACCCTTGCAATTACAAAGGGTAATTGCAAAAACCTGTGGATTTCTTAATATAAAAAGATATAGCTGGTAAGTGTGCAGAATTACAAATATCCCCCCTAAAAATTGAAAAAGAAGAAATAAAGCAGCGAGGCAGCTGCCAAATTGGGGGTATATGCTTAATGACTGTGCCACAAGCAAGAGTGTAACAGACATGTACATAGCTCAGCACACTCATTTTAATAAAATGAAACTATTTTATAGAATACTTTATATTTTTCTACACACAGCCTACTTTAAAGAAGAACTTCATGAGTGATGTACTAGTAATCAGGAGTTTGAAAGGTAAAACACATGGCACCCAATCAGTTTCTTCCTTCAGCTTGCTCAAAATGAAAGATAGAAGCAGACTGGTTGTCATGCACAAATGCTCCAGATTCTAGCTGTTCTAGTTTTGATAAATTATCTTCAATGCAGTACAGGAGTCTGGATTGCTTAATGCTCAAGCTGCTTCCCAGGATACAAACAAAATTATTCCCTCTGCCTAGTACAAATCCCCCGCTCCCAAACCCTCACAGTACACATTTCCCTTAACATCCCTAAATCCCCCCTCCAAGCCTATAACTCAGTACAGATCCACCCAGCATACACCCTCCATACAGAGTCCCCTCCCTGCACAGACCAACCCTCAAAGCACAGACCTCCCAGTACAGACTGACCACCTCAGCACAAACTGACCACCCAACTTATACCTCAGTACAGACCCACCCAGCACACCCCCTCCATACAGAGTCCCCTCCCAGCATAGACCAACGCTTAAAGCACAGACCTCCCAGTACAGACTGACCCCCTCAGCGCAAACTGACCACCCCAACACTTAGTACAGACGTACCCCTCAGTCTAGACCAACCCTCCCAGCACAGACTGACCCCTCTAGCACAGACCCCTCAGTACAGACTGACCCTCATAGCACAGACCCTTCAGTACAGAACAACAAACCTTTACCCCAAAAGGAAAAAAAAAACTGTTGGTGTAACTGCATAAAAAAGTTAGTTGGAGTTTGTCTTCAATTAGTTAGTGTATCTAAATTTGCTAGTGCATCTAACGCTCCCATGCCCCAGGACTGCCAATGCTGCTGTCCAAAAGTGTCTCTGTTGCTCATTCATCCAGAGTGTATGCACTCTAATATAGAAGGTGTGTTACTGTCCAGAACACCAGGTGAAAATAGAGTGAAAAAGCATAAAAAAAGAAACCTAATGCAGATACTACATCTAATAATTGGTAAGCTGCAAATTGATTGTATTTTTGGTTTAATATATTTTTAAAGTTGGCTGCACAAGTGATAATAAACGTTATACTTAGCGTAATATTGGCTGTTAATAAAGCTAATACAGTTTTAAACAAACTTAAATATATGACTCCAACTGTCATATATAAAAAAAAGTTCCAAATACATACTGTAGTTTGCAAAAGAAAGAAACTATAGTTTAGCAATGGAATGTGGGAAAGAGACCCAACAGATAGAAGGTATAAAGTGACCCCAGGCGGTATGCATTCATTGCAGGCCGAGGAAAGTACATATATATCATGATGTGAGCTTTGTAATGCTTTATTAGAAGCCACCTGAAACTACCTGGATTTACCATTGTGTACTGTCTTCCCATATCATTTAGAGGTGGCTATCATAGCTCTATTCAGTAGCAACAGGCGCTTACCCTTGATTTTTGAAGGAACCTCACACCATGAGCAGATACTGAGATAGAGGTTATTGTCGCTACAAGTGTGGATACAACCATGCCACTTATTTATATGATGTTGGCTATGCAATTGCTCTGTTGAGCTGATAAAATGGCTAATACCCATATCTTGTTTGACAACCACATACCCCTGTCCTAGTAATTACATTGTGAGACTTGGCTCCGTATTTTTATTATTATACCTATAACAATGTTGTTATTGTGGTGAAAGCTGGAGGGTTTATACATTTTCGGATGTTACTTTTTATTATGCTTGATTTAGTCCAATAAAATTTGTAACTTTTTTAATATGTTGACCCACTCTATATCAGAGAGGAATGACAGATGCGTTGCACTGACCCTCATGAGTCCCCTTGCTAGGGTGATCTATGTTTTTTCTTGCAAAAGAAAGAAATGATCTGCATTGATCTGCTATCTTACAATGAAAATAAAAAAACAACTTCTCCCTGGAAATAGTGGCAGGGTAAAGCTTTTTGTTTTAGGAAGGCATATTGTACCTTACATACTTTAGAAAAAGATCTTTTTGGTTGCTTTTGGCTTTTCTCACCTTAAGCTGGCGAGCTGCCCTCGTTAATTATACTTTAAATAACTCATTATCACATTTATTTCAATTAAGTGATGATTTATCTGCATTATACATCACAGCATTTATGAGGCTAATTCAATAACCTCCAATATTTGAGCTGAAGCAATACAAATCACATAATGCTGTTTTGAACATTGTATTTCCAAAAAGGATTTTCAGTCATAGATAAATCAATATTAGTACACCAAGGCTGAGAAAATTTCACACTGGCAGGGAAGGAGTTACGCAGCATTGTTGCCAACACCACAACACAGCCGGCAGTACTTGCCAACCTCCTACACTGCATTAATTAGCAGTGTTTTAAAGCTACTTCTGAGAGATCCTTATAATGTTTTTTAATGACAACAGTTGTACAGATCTTGGCACCATTCCCTATAGAAATTTCAATTTATTTTGAAAGTAGGGTAAGAATATATTAAGAGGAGGTGAATTAAACCTCCAGCATCATTAAGTCAAATCTTTAAAAAAAAAAAAAAAAAATATTGAAATGTTCTTAATGCATCAATGTGAAATATGCTTCAATGACTTGGTTTGAATTTTTGCAAATCATTTTGCTACACCTCAGTTAAAAATGGCAAAAGCAAGTTAACTAATCATTTTTAGTGGAAATAACTTATGTTTCCAAAATCTGTTTTCTTTTAGACCGCCCTGCATAATTTCTTCATATGCCTGGCTACTGAAATATGTATCACTCTCTGCTCCTCACCCTATACAAGCCATTGTGATAGGGAGCAAGTGCACAGTTTAATCCATTTAAAATCTGACAGCAGACACAGAAAATCAACTGATACCCCACTGAGGTCCTGTATAAATAATGGAGGAATTAAGAAGAGATAAGGCACGTGTTGTTTCAGAAAAGAAAATATAGTGATAATCTAGTGATCTAACTTTTTCTAATTTTTCTCTCTCTTGGGCATGATGCAGATTTTTAACTTTGGCTACCTAAAATCACAAACATCCCTTCAACTTAGGTCCTGACATTGTTTCTCTAGCCTCTATACTGTCACCAGAAACCTGAAAGACACCAAGCATAGTGAGAAACGTTCACATGCTTCATTCAATGGGAGTTGAATGCGACAATAGTCTTAATAGGTAAAGAGTAAAGAGTTGAGCGAAGTTTTGTGGTTTGCAAGACCCACTTTATGAGGTATCTGAGAGAAGACTCTATTACATAAATATAACAAACATAATCATTATTACTTAGCACCTGAACTCACATGGATCCATAAAAACCATCCATAATATGTTTACGCTTACATAATTATTAATATTATTGAGTGATGGATCAAGGGTTGGAAACCTCCATCTCAACACTGTATGAACACAATGGAATGTCCCTAGGTCACTTTGCATCCGTGATGGAGTAAAACTGGCAAAAAATGGGGTGTTTTAGGATCTTTTTTTCTATCTTTAGTTGTTCTTGGTCTATTGGGCAGCATCATTCTACCCACTACCTCTGAGCCCAGGTCATTCTGGACAAACTCCAGCCTGTGACTAGGCAGTAACAAAAAAATTAGCACAGTGATGAGCTCATCTTTCTGTCACTCTGCTTTCTTTCCCTTCGGCATGCTTCTTTTCAGCACATGAACTTATTAGCTACTTGCGCTGCTACTTCTTTTTACGGTGACCCAAAAAGACAAAATTAAGGTACCCAGTACAACTAGACTGCTGTGAGTGTAGGCATGCACCAGCCCATGTTTAAGCTCCAAGGGGGAGCGAAACACATTGAGAGCATGGTCTGGCTGGAGTCTGGACTGAGGCTGCCATTCATCTCACTTCATTCACATGGGCATGCTTTATGATGTGCAACTTATGGATCATTTCCTTTGACATTGCCACTTCCATTTGCAGCTCTGCTGTACTGAGACCACAATAGGTTTATACCAGTCAAATCAAGGTACTCCATTGGAATTTTAAAAAATAAATGTAATAATTAATTATACTATAACTACAATTTTTTTTTTTATGTTTGCTTACAGTTTAGTTTTAAGATTTGAGTAACACATCTAATAAATATATTTATATTTGAAAATGGTGTGACTAGAGACTCATAATAGGCCCAAGGTCTAGTTCAAACACAAGCCTGCATTATTTGGTTTTAAGTGTATGACCCAGGCACACTACATATTCAAGATCCAGTATTGTCTAGGTCTTGTAGTTAATTTAACTGTATACATTTCCTAAAAGTTCAAAATTTTTACTAAGCCAACTTCCCAACACATCTTTTTGTATTCTAGAATTAGTTGATTTTGTAAATTTTGATCCCCACTTATTTTTCATGATATAAAAATAGGCCCTAGCATGTAATGTGACAGGCAAAGTTACTTGTCAGTTTTCTGTCTCTCTGTTCTCTTCATTTATTACATTTTATGTTTCTGCCCCTAGAGTGTTTCTCTTCTTATAATTACCGTGATTCAGTATGTGGTTTCTAATATTCTTTATCTTGCCTGCAGGTACGGAAGATCTGTGCAAAGACGCACTATATGTCTGTCAACTGCCATGTTGATTATATCACATGATGAAAAATGATTCCAGGGTTTTCACAGGGCATCAGCTGTTATTAAATAGTGTCCTTATGAAGTTGCTTCTTGATTTTAATTTGTTATTGAATTCTATATTACTGCTTTAAAAAAAGTGTTCTGCCTAACATTTTGCATTTAATTTTGAACCAGTTGTGTCCTATAAAAGCAGTTTTGCCAGTGTACCAGATTGAAATTTACCAACACCACACCCAAAATTTACTGGCACAGCCAAGTTTTTACTGGTATTTCCAAAGTTACAAAATTACAGTTTCAAGTGCAAATTTCAGTATTTCAGTAGGCTGCAAACAAATACAATACACAATTAGCAATGTGAATTAAGGTAGTGTGGGGGGTTAGCTCAATGGGGATCACCTTCCATGGGAAAAAAGGATAGTCTAAAAGGCAGGCTTTCTTAAAATCTGACTTATAGCCAGTTTTATTTTTAAAAGGTTGCATGAAAATCAAATAAACAAACCAGAAAATAAAATCTTCACCATGCAGGCACTAACTAAGCAGTTCAGGATCCTACCTCTCAGGTGGAGGGCTTCTCCCAATCACCCACAAAACAAAGACAATGCAAACCTTTTTCTGTCTATCACAAAGCAGACATCACATCAATAGCTCTCTCTCAGGTATTGCTTCCTGAGTCCGAGGCCAAGAGAAATTCTTTGCTCCAGTCCTGTTTTATTTATACCACCTGTTGGTGGACACAAGTAGACCACAAAATCTGGTCCGTAAAGAACCATGCCAAGGTGGCTGGTTAAACCCAGACCGAATTCCACCTTAATTCTCTGTAAATTAAAGCATGCAAGGTGAAACATAACGTCCATCAATCACCTTGCCTTTCATAATGTCACAGTAGATATTAAAGCAAAAAACATTGTCTTATTTTATTTTTGATATAGTAAGTAAGTAGCTCAGGGACAGGACTCAGAAGGGCAAGAAATTAGAATAGACAGGCACACACATGAAATTGACAGCAGTGTGCAGCAGCACAGATCATGATGACACCTCACCTACATGACACACCTCCTCCTGAGTCACAGTGACAGCCTCTCTCCATGGCAGGTGGTCCCTTCAGTGCACTTCAGTCCAAACAGCACTGACAGTCCCACTCCCAGCTTGCCTTGCTCCTGTCCCGCAGACTTGTACAGGAGGCTCCGGCTGCTCCACTCGGCTCCCTTGCACAATGACATCACACAACATGCTCAGGTACTGCCTCCACCAGACCCAACCCCAGCCAGCGTTGCCCAAACATACTGTAGCAGACACTCAGCTAGTCTCAGCCGCCTCTGGACCAGAACTGTGCATGTGCAGGTCTACGCTGAGTGGCACAGTCATATTTTTTACTGGCAACCTTTTCCTGTCACTGCCATTTACTGGCAGGAGAAAAGTGCCAGTTTTTTACTGACAGCCAGTAAGAATACTGCCGGTTGGCAACACTGTATAAAAGTAATATAATAAATATTGTTTACTTCCATAACTCTGCAAGATTGCAATTGTAAAGTCTCATGGTGCTAACTTATTTCTAGAGTTATGTAGATTAGTAATTAGTCTTCTCCATTGAGGCCAAAAGGCAAGACCTCTGACTAGTGCCTTAAAAAGGACTTTTACAGCCATACACAAAAAGGCAGGAAGGACATATCACCGGTATTGCCCATGGTCTCCCTGCAGCTGATCTTTCTGTATTAATGACATAACATGCCTTGTTGAGCACTGTTTTTGTCTAGAGGCAGCCATCTAGGTAGAAGAAAGGGGCTTTGATTCCTCATGTCAAAGTGCATTTTAAAAAATCTGTATCAGGACTATTTGTGGGGACATGTTATATATATAGCAACTCTATGGGATATCACTGTATATAAGTGCAAGCACTGAATTTACAGAGCAGATCAGTGGTGGCTGGTGCTCAATATTGTGGGTGGGGTGGCACTTGCACTACATCCCCTCAGCGCACAATCCATAGCCTTACTTTATGCTGCAGTGCTGTGGTACAGGTGCAGGGAGGAGACTCCCTGGCCAATCGAGTGTCAGGACCCGTTTCCTGATTGGCTAGGAGGAGAAGCAGGAAGACATTAGCGAATATTGATTTGCTAATGTCACACAACTGCGTGGGCTCAGGGCATAGTGATCTGCACCTTGAGCCCACCCGTTTTTGAAGCCAATTAGAGCCTCAGGCTCTAATCATGTGCTTAAAAATAACTCCATTGAAATCCATGCTCTGGCACCCTGCATGGAGATTAGGGGCTGGGTGCATGGAATAAGGGGGGCAAGCCCCTGAGCCCCTAATGAGCAGGTTGTCACTGCAGCAGATGCTCACTAACTTTATTTATATAGTGTACAGCTGTCTATAACATCTCCTTTACAAACAAAAGAGATACCCTATTTGGTCAAGAGAGGATCAAACTTTAAGTGTGGACATCTCATGATAAGTATTTCACTATTGAACTTATTGTAAAGTGAAAAGTTGAATATTTAGTATCATAGTATCATAGTAGGTAAGGTTGAATAAAGACAATAGTCCATCCAGTTCAACCTGTGTACATGCACGTGTGTCAGTGTCTATAACTATTTCCCATATCCCTGTATGTTGTGTTCTTGTACATCCAAGAGTCTCTTAAAAATATCAATATTCCCCTCAGCCACCACCATATGTGGAAGAGATTTCCACATCCTTATTGTCCTGACAGTGAAACCCCCTCACGCAGTTTAAGGGTAAAACGCTTCTCCTCCAATCTCATATTATGTCCTTCTCCTCTTACACTCCTTGAGACTGAATAGTTTTTTCCTATGCTGGGTTCGGCATTGAAGTATTTGTGGATCGCTATCATATCTCCTCTCAAGCGTTGTTTCTCCAGCGAGAATAGATTTAGTGTTTGCAGTCAACCTTTGTAATTGAGATCCTCCAGGCCCCTTATTAGTTTTGTTGCCCTTCTTTGGACTCTCTCCAGTTCCAGCACATCCCTTTTGAGGGCTGGTGACCAGAACTGGACAGAATACTCCAGATTTGGTCTAACCGGAGTTTTATAAAGTGGTAGGATTATCGTTCTATCTCTGGAGTATATCCCTTTTTTATGCATGCTAATATTCTGCTGGCTTTAGTAGCTACAACTTGAGATTGCATGCTATTGCTCGATCTGTCATCTACTAGGATCCCAGATCTTTCTCCATCCTTGATACCCCCATGTTTTTTGCCCCAAGTGCATTATTTTACATTTTTTCACATTAAACCTCATTTGCCATGTATTTGCCCACTCCATTATTTTGTTTAGGTCTTACTGTAACATTTTTACATCCTAATGTGAAGTTATTGCCCTGCTTAATTTTGTGTCATCCGTAAAAACTGAGGTTATGCTATTTTTCCCATCCCCTATATCATTTATGAATAAATTGAATAGAATTGGTCCCCAAGGCAGAACCCTGGGGCACTCCACTTACCACTCCAGACCAGTCTGAGTACACATAATTTATCACAACCGTTTGGACACACCCCTGTAACCAGTTTTTTACCCAAGAACAAGCCTTATGGTCCACGCCTGTAGACCTCAGCTTGTAGATTAGGCTCTTATGGGGGACTTTGCAAAATCCAGGTACACTAAGCTCACTTCCTCATAGAATGTTAACAGATTGGTCTGGCAAGAACGACCTTTCGTAAACCCATGTACATTTTTTTCTTCAGTAAATTTTTGGATATAGTCAATTATCATTCCCTTCAATAATTTACCAACAATTGATGACAGGCTGATGTTTCTGTCCTTTTTTGAATATTGGTACCTTTTCTCTAATCAGCTGGTACCAATCCTGTCAGTATGCTGTCCGCAAAGATTAGGAACAATAGTCTGACTATGACCTGACTGAGTTCTTTGAGGACTCTCGGGTGTAAACCACCTGGTTCTGGTGTTTTATTTTTATTAAGTTTATTAAGTCTTTATTTCACTCTGTCCCCCACTAAGGTGTTCTTTTTTCTTGGTCTGCTCCAGGCCACCTATGCATTGCTGTTGAGCTCGGTGTCGCATCCCTTGTGACCAGTTGGTTGGAGACCGTTTGTTGGAGACTACAGTCGCACTAGACCTATGGTCGTACAGGATTGTGTGACGCGTTCCCACCTTAGAAACGTTTCAACCCTCCAAGGATTGTGTGACGAGACCGGTCCGGAGTGGGAGGACCCCTTAACCTAATATATTCGGGCATGAATATATCTACTATCTGGTAAGCCTTGATTCTATCTGATATTGGATCAACCAGACAAGCATCATTTTTCACACACTTATCACAACTGTATACCATTATCTGCAAAACCATTGTTATGTAATCACTGTCACCCTGATATCTCTACATCGGATTACTGGACTGCACTATTACATTTTTATTTTTATTTCTACCTTTTCACCTTTCCATTGGATAAACTTTGAACTATCACCTAGTCTATTCACATTAACCTGTTGAACACAGGCACTCAGGACTTTTTTTCCCTTTCCCTGGTTTTCCATATTGAGGACATTTACATTTGTGATCGCCCCAAATATTAATTTGGTTCACTTCAACCACCATTATTATTGATTTATTAAGGACTTGTTTGTATTTTCACCTTTATTTGTATTTTATTTCAATTGTGTTGATTCATGCTGCTCTGGAGGTGGGTATACCTCCAAGAACCATCATTGTAGCACCATAGATGATGGGTTGGGTCCTGTCTCTTTGAATATTGGGTTTAGCGCCATTTTTTGTACTTACCTGCCCTGTTACGATTTAGTTTGGTCGTTGTATGGCTGCTTCCCTTTTATCATAGCCTTCACCTTCAGGCTTAGCGCGGTTACACCACTTCTATTTATTTCACTCTGGCCTCTGTTAGCCACAAGGGTATGCCTTGTGATGTGTCACTAATAGTACTGTCGAGGTCAGTGTACCTCTCCTTTTCCTGCGTAAAAAACTGAGGAGAAGTAGGCATTTAGTACAGTTGCCTTCTCTGTGTCATCCGTAACCATCCTCCCATCCTCATTTTTTATGTGGGCAATGTGCTCTGATTTTGCCTTTTTACTGTTAATGTATCTAAAAAATGTGTTTTAAATGTTTCTTTACTCTCCTCTGCTATATGTCTCTCGTAATCTTTTTTGCCTGCTCTGATTGTGTTTTTACACTTCTTATTGCATTCCTTGTTGGAATGCTGATGGTGCCCCATCCCTTTTAAAATAGCTTGAAGGCCATTTTTTTCTCTTTAATTAGGTTTTTTATATTATGGTTTAGCCACTCAGGTTTCCCCTTCGCTCTTCTATATTTATTGGCCATTGGAATGCACTGTGGGATACCTTTGTTTAATATGCTCCTAAAGCATTCCCAGTTTTCTTCCATGTTCAATGTTTCTAGGATTTGGTCCCAATTGATGTCATGTAGTAATGACCGCAGTTCAGAAAAATTGGCTTGTTTGAAATTTAGTGTCCTTGTGCTTCCCTCGTGCCTCCTTTTTGTATGTTTTACGTTAAATGTGATCATCCTATGATTGCTAGATCCCAAGTTGTCCCGTATTTCCACATCTGAGATCAAACTTGGAGTGTTCGTAATTAATAAATCTAGCAGGACATTCTTTCTAGTTGGGGAAACCATCAATTGGGACATGAAGTTGTCCTGTAAGACATTCATGAAATGATGGGCCTTTAATGAGTGAGCTGCCCCTCTGCCCAGTCAATATCGGGATAATTGAAGTCCCCCATTATGATGACATTTCCCTGTTTTGCTGCCATTTCTAACTGTGATAGTAGGTCCCGCTCCTCCTCCTCCTTCAGGTTGGGTGACCTATAACATACCCCTACTATTAATTTCCCACTTACCTCTTCTCTTTGAAGTTCTATCCACATGGATTACACCTCCCCCTTGTCCCATTCACAATGTCACTCCTCTCTACCACCCTTGCATAATTTTTGAGATCTAGACACACCCCTCCCCCTCTTCTACCTTCCCTGTCTTTCCGATACAAGGAATACCCCTGTATATTGGCCAGCCAATCATGTGAGCTGTCAAACCAAGTTTCAGTTATTCTCACAAAGTCTAAGTCCTCCTCATGTAATAGCAGCTCCAGTTCCTCAAATTGTTAGCTAGGTTCCTAGAATTTATGTATACTCCTCTCAGTGTTGTATGGGTGCATATTAACATCCCCTTAGTTTTCCTCTGGCTTTGTTTTTGAATCGTCCTTCTTTTCACCCCAGGATTAGAAGTTACAGCTGTATTATCCCTGCTGACTCCATTATTACCCTCTGTCCTTTGCTCACTGACAGCTATTGCTTTCTCTGACCCCCTCCCTCCTCAATACCTAGTTTAAAAGCCCCTCCAACTTTGTGGCCATCTTTCTTCCCAATAGAGCTGTACCATCCCCATTAAGGTGCAGCCCGTCCTTACTAAAGAGCCGGTAACAGACTGAGAAGTCAGCCCAGTTCTCCAGGAACCTGAACCCCTCTTTCCTACACCAGTTCCTCAGCCACTTGTTCAGTTCCGTGAGCTCCTGCTGCCTTTCTGGTGTGGCTCAAGGCACAGGTAGTATTTCAGAGAAAACTACCTTGGAGATCATGTTCCTCAATCTATTCCCTAAGTCCTTGAAATAATTTTTTAGGACTCTCCACATTCCTCTAATTTTGTTATTGGCGCCAACATGTACCATGACCACTGGAATCCCCCCAGCCCTGCCCAAAAATCTGTCCACTCGATCTGCAATGTGTCAAACCCGAGAGCTCAGTAAACAGCATACTGTTCGATGATGAAAGGTCTTTCTGACAGATTGCCCTCTCTGTCCTCCTGATAACTGAGTCCCCCATTACCAGCACTTGTCTAGCCTTTCCTGTATCTCTGCCCCCCTCCTTACTGGAGCTGTCACTCCCCTGGCAGCTAGGGGAGGGCACCTGCTCCAGCACTGCCACCCATTATTAAGTAGTTGTGTCTTAACCACTTGCCGACCGCCAACCGCAGGTTGACGGCGACAAAGTGGCTTGTTATCGCAAATCGCCGTCATACGACGGCGGCTGCGATAACGCGCACTGTGAGCGCGCGCGCGCCGCCGGAGGAGCGCCCGTGCGCTCCCTGTGTTCGGGGAGGGCCAGGGAGCGGGTGCGGCAGCTTCGATTGCCGCCGGCTACCCGCGATGGCCCCCCCCGGAGCGAAGGAACGGAGGTCCGTGTATGTAAACCTCCGTTCTGTGTGAGTGGGAAGGGCTGTGATCACAGCCTTCGTGTATACGAAGGCTGTGACCACTTCCCTTCCCCAGCTAGGGCAGTCCCCATACAGTTAGAACACGCCCAGGGAACATAGTTAACCCTTAGAGCGCCCCCTGCAGGTTAACCCCTTCACTGCCAATGGCATTTACACAGTAATCAGTGCATTTTTATAGCACTGATCGCTGTATAAATGCCAATGGTCCCAAAAAAGTGTCAAAATAGTCCGACATGTCCGCTGAAATATCACAGTACCGCTAAAAATCGCAGATTGCCGCCATTACTAGTAAAAAAAAAAAACCCCAAAAATTAATTCTCATCATCCGTAAAGGCGACCACTTTTGCGCAAACCAATCAATAAACGCCGATTGCGATTTTTTTTTTATCGCAAATATGAGGAAGAATGTAAATCGGCCAAAAACGGTGAAAAAAAATGTTTTTTTAGGTTTTTTTTTATATTTTTTTGTAAAAAAAAGTGGCAAAAACCGGCTAAATGTAAGAAGGAGTATAAACGCTA
>BLSH010257375.1:549242-572177 GCA_018402905.1 Glandirana rugosa | reverse complement strand
TTTTTTTTGGATTTGTATTCTAGCAAAAAGTAAGAAATTTGGGTTTTTTTGCAAAATTGTCGCTCTTCTTTTGTTTATAGCGGCGATCAGAAATGACACAGAGGGGATCAAATACCACCAAAAGAAAGCTCTATTTGTGGGAAAAAAAGGACGCAAATTTTGTTTGGGTACAACGTCGCACGACCACGCAATTTTCAGTTAAAGCGACACAGCGCCGAATCGCAAAAAGGGCTCCGGTCCTAAAGCTGGAAATCCTTCCGGGGCTGAGGTGGTTAATAAAAAAAAACGCCGTAGAGGCTTGTGCTGCAAAAATGTTATGCTGGCCACTTAGGTCTCCTCTAAGAATGCCCATGAACAATTTTCTGTGTATATAAGAGTTAGAGATAGAGATATTTTTAAACAACCTTGACACTATAGAAACCAAATGTCTAACAGCCATATCATTTTTCACAAAAGAATATTTAAAAAAAAGCACTACCTGATTTTCTGAAAGGCTTCAGCAGCACTTTTAAGATCTGAAGTTTAATTTAAGGAATATAAACTCCATTACGTGGCTTTTCCAGAAGGAGAGGAAAAAATTTGAACTCATTTACTGATAGCAGGACTAAATGACTTGGGGAACATTTTGATGTGTTTTTTAAACTGGTGGATCCACACTAACTGTGGCCCCTTTTGCCCAAATATTGGTAATAAAGTATAAGATATGTATTAGAAAAATAATATTTTCTTATTATATTGGACCTTGCTTTTTTTCAGAAAGCCAGCTGGAGTAGAATAAGCATTGTACGTGAAAGTTCTAAGTGTATTAATACATGTGCCATCCTGTTGGGCTGATGGTTCATCTTGTAGGCATAATGTATTATTCCCATTATTAGTTCCTGCCTGGCTAACAGTGTTGAGTGCTGGAAAAACGTTATATTTTGTATGTAGTTTACGGCCTCATCTATTGGGAAATTTTGCGGTTGGTTAATGAAGCATCCACCTTTTTTTGTAATTCATACATATGCAGTTTAAGGTAAGCAGCTTCCTTGAGCAAGTGATGCCCTTGCCCGTTGCTCCATCTTTAGGAAAAGATGGAGTTAAATTTCAGATAAGGTTGCACTCGGTTAACTGTTTCCTATATATTGTGTCTCCCCAGAGTGGATGCATCTGCATATTTGAGTTGGAACCACATGGTACAGAGGCGCCTGTATGCTGGTGTGTAGCTTTCTCTATCTAGGGACATCCGGTAATAGAAAAAGAAATTACGTTTTGACATTGGTAATCATTGATGGGTGGAATTGCTGGGGACCAGTTTTAATAAACAGATAACACATTTAATAAGGATCTGCAAAGTAAAGAAATATTCATCCACACAGCCTATTTGTCTTGTTTGCATTTATTTCCCTTTAGTATAACTTGGTCTAACACATGCATATTAATATGCTGCTAAGCTCAATGGTAACATTCCTAACTAGCCATAATTTACACTGGTTTCAGGTCCCACAATAGGAATTCCTAACCATTGGTAACAGCCATTTATATTAATGGTAAAATTGCATGAATCTTTTACCTCCTTTCCCTAATGCCTTTTCACCCATTTCTACATGCCATGCATTTATGTGTTAATCACAATCAATGTGAATGTATTTGCCTCTGCCTCTGGTTTATGTACAGTATGTGACTTTATTGTCAAAGAGACAATTGCGTAAGCACAATTTTTAAAGAACCACTCCACCCCAGATTGGTAAGTCATTTTTTTTAGAAAATGCTTAATTTGTATTTCCACTTCTGTAGCTTTATTGGGATAACACTTTTTTTACATGGTCCTATTAACATGGCCTTAATTAGAAGACAATACAAATTGCTGGCTACCTTTTAAAGTGTGTTTTACTTGATTAAAATTCCTACACGAAATTCTCCCTGTTTTGTAATGTTTAGGATGGGGCTCTGGAGTAATGTTTATCATAATAACCCTGTTTGTACTGTGCTGACATTTCTTCATCCTCGGTTGTACACTAGATTTGAACACTGTGGGGCTGATTTACTAAAACGGGAGCATGCAAAATCTGGTGCAGCAGTGCACAATAGCCAATCAGCTCCTAACTTCAGCTTGTTCAATTAAGCTTTGACAAAAACAGCCTGGCAGCTGATTGTTTCATTTGCAGAGCTGTGCCAGATTTTACATTCTCCAGTTTTTGATAGCAGCCTTCCGCTCGTCTATATTGTTGGATCTGGTGTCTCTCATCTTTCTCTTGACAATAACCCACAGATTGTCGTTGGGGTTTAGGTCAGACGAGTTTGCTGGCCAATCAAGCACAGTGATACCATGATCATTAAACCAGGTACTTTTGGCAGTGTGGGCAGGTGCCAAGTCCTGCTGGAAAATGAAATCAACATCTCCATAAAGCTGATCAGCAAAGGGAAGCATGAAGTGCTCTGGAATTTCCTGGTATAGGGCTGCGCTGACTTTGAACTTGATAAAACACAGTGGACCAACACCAGCAGGTGACATGGCTCCGCAAATCATCACTGACTGTGGAAACTTCACACTGGACCTCATGTACCTTGGATTCTGTGCCTTTCCATTCTTCCTCCAGACTCTGGGACCTTGATTTCCAAATTCAATGCTAAATTTTCCACAGTCTGTTATGATTTGGGGAGCCATGTCATCTGTTGGTCCACTGTGTTTTATCAAGTCCAAAATCAGCGCAGCCCTCTAGCGGTAAATTCTAGAGCACTTCATGCTTCCCTCTGCTGACCAGCTGTATGGAGATGCTGATTTCATTTTCCAGCAGGAATTGGCACTGCCAAAAGTACCAAGACCTGGTTTAATAATCATGGTATCACTGTGCTTGATTGGACAGCAAACTTTCCTGATCTAAACCCCATAGAGAATCTGTGGGGTATTGTATAGAGGAAGACGAGAGACACCAGACCCAACGATGCAGGCGAGCTGAAGGCCGTTATCAAAGCAACTTGGGCTTCCATAACACCTCAGCAGTGCCACAGGCTGACCGTCTCCATGCTGCATTGATGCAGTATTTCATGCAAAAGGAGCCACGGCCAAGTATTGAGTGCATACTATACTGTACATGGACACACTTTTCAGTAAGCCAACATTTCTGTATTAAAATACTTTTTTTTATTATTTTTATGTAATATTCCAGTTTTTTGAGATACTGAATTTCAGGTTTCCACTAGCTCTAAGCCATAATCATCAATATAAAGAAAGAAAGAAATGCTTGAAATATATCACTAAAATATATTAACTTTTTGAATTGAATTACTGAAATAAATTGACTTTGATTTTTCATAAATTTTATGATATGCACCTGTATACTAGGGTTTTCTCAAATTTGACTGCAAAAGTAGAAATACAATCTCAGAGATAAACCACTGGGGCTGATTTACTACAGCTTCCAGTATTTTTTATTTTATTTTTTTTGCCAAAAGTTAAATAAACAAGCTGAAGTTAGAAGCTGATTAAAAAAAAAAAAAGAAGCTGATTGTCTACCAGACACAGTTGCACCAGATTTTGCACTCTCTAGGTTTAGTAAATCAACCTCACTGTGTTTTTTACAAATGCACAGATGCTGCTTTCATTAGGGTTCCTTTTGCCTGTTAGATTTTTTGAATTAATTCATATCATGGAGAATACAGCAAACAGAATGGAAACACCCCAAATTGGATGGGAACAGTCTAAGCCTCAAGATGGGTATTAACATAGCCAGTATCTATGGTGTAGATACTAACAGAAATTTCCCTTTTAAGTGGGCTGGCCCATTAAAATAACATAAACATGTGCTTTGTCCATGCAGGGAAAAACAACAGTTTCACTTTAATACAATGCTTCCCAGCAGCTTTTATGTACCTTTCTATTTGTTCCACCTGGTTCAACCACTAAGGAACTAAAGAAAAATCCCGTGTAAGCTATGAGTTTCTGGAATTATAACTTACACAGACCCGCTGGGTGATATTGCTGATTGGGCTAATGCTGTCAAATAAAGAGAGTTATCCCTACATCATACCACCGGGTATTACCTTCAGCTATTTATGCTGAACAGAGCCACAGGGGAGCAAAGAAATGAATGTAGAACATTAATGGAAAAGAAAAAGAAAGCATCATTAAATTATGCACCCCAGGAAACCATGCACAATCTCAGTCATTAACCAATCATATAAATAAAAGAACAATGATTATTTATTTTCATAATCTGATTTCAAAGTACGGGAACATGCAAATTCCTACTACACAATTTCAAATCAACAACTTGTGATAGGCAAAAGAGATAGATATGTACCCTAACACCAATGTGTCATGTCAATGCGTTTCACAAGGCAAGTGCTTCTTCGGGACTTGGATGTATAATGCAGATCTTCACTGAGCAAATTATTGCTCTGCAAATACAGATGAATGGAATGAAGATATCATATAATGTATACATGTTTTACAATAAATTATATATAAAAGTGTAGAGAGACAAACATTCTGCATACAGCCATTTTGAACAATAGGAAAATGGGAGAATAGTAAAAACATACACCAAAGAATCCATACCTGTAACTACACCCCTTACCAAAAGTATGTATATGTGGACCCAGGGAGTCAGCAGTCTCACCTGGGCCTGTGGGGAGGACCTGCAGGTATAACCCAAAATAAAGGGGGAGGGAGAATTTGTGGATCCTCAAAAGGTACAGAAATACACAATAGTAAGTGATAAGTAAAGTTCCATACGCTCACTTATTGTAAATCACAGGTGGTCAACCTTTGATCCTATATGAACCCGGGGGGCGTGGCCGATTGCAGAAGGAAATGGATGCATAATCCCTCAGCTCTGTCCTTCCAGGGAATTTTGCCACCTAAACAGCCTCCAGCTACAAAAGATTGCCCCTTATTTACAATCCAGAGGGGCTACTTTAGGGGTGCCCCCACATTGATCGACACAGGGAAGGTCAAACCGCGTCCCTGACAGAAATAGAGCAGGAGAGAGGAGCCGGCCGGAATAGAAGGAAAGAGCGGCAAACTGACTTGAATCAATTGGAATCCATCCTGGCAGCCAGTAGTGTGGTAAGCACAAATACCACCCTTACCTGAACCCCCACACCTTATACTATCTGACCCATCTATTGTGAGTCACAGACACCGGATTGAGCCGCAATTCATCCCATAACCGGGCCCTCACACTCGTGGTAGGCACCATATTGGGGCCTAGCTCCGGACTTTTGCCTGATGTCCCCCACTGCCCATCCATCATCTAAGGAGGTGAAATCCACCCCCAGGACCCCCTCATTAAAAGCGTTGGCCGGTACTGTCTCTACCAATAAAAAAAAATTCTGAGATGGCTGCCTGATCTCAGCTTTCCTGTGACACGGAGCTCCATAATCCTACAACAGGGCTATATCACCCCTTAAAAACGATCATCAGGATGGGTAAGAACTACCAAAGCACACAGCAATCTCGGAACCCCAAAGATTCCACCCCCCCCCCAGGCTGCGGGAAATATTCCAGCGATGTTCCTGATGGCCGGGGGAGAAGGCCGTGCAGCCCCCAAGATGGAGTGCGAGAATGCAGCGGGATCGCACACTCAAATAGGGACACAGCGCACTATATCTCCCCCTCCTGGCCCAGCAACTCAGCCACTAAACCTCGGTGACTTGCATGCAGTAGCAGCCGATATAAAAGCCACTCTCACAGCAGCGATATCAGACCTAAAGGCTGACATGCACGCTGTCTCTATGCGAATGGGAACGGTGGAACAGACATCAGCCCGCCATGCCGACGCCATCCGGCAAATACAAAAGTCAACAGATCTAAATCTTTCTCATATCATAGATATACACAGACATCTTGAAGATTTGGATAATCGCGGCAGACGCCACAATATACGTATTAGAGGGGTGCCCGAATCGATTGAACAACACCAAATAGAACAGACAGTGATGGGTATCTTTAATGACCTGCTGAAGAGACCTGTGGATTCTCCTATAGAGATGGAGAAAATCCATAGGGCATTAAGACCAAGAGGCCGTGAAACTGACCCACCGAGGGATATCGTTTGCTGCCTTGTAAATTATCTCTTAAAAGAAGCCATACTCAGAAAGGCACGGGATCACAACAGGATGCAGCTAAATGGCATTGAAATCAAGCTCTTCCAAGATCTTTCCACCATTACACTTAATCATAGAAGAGCACTGCGACCCCTTCTGGAGCAATTGCGCAACAGAGGAATTCCTAATAGGTGGAAGTTCCCCTTTTGTCTCTCAGCAACATGGAGAGGTCAATCCGCTCATCTCCGCACGCCAGATGATCTGCAAACGTTCTGTGACACCCTCAACATACCATTCACAGAAGTGCCTGACTGGTACAACAGCTGAAAACTGGATTGAAGTAGCCAATGGCAGCACCCCAAGACCCCAGAGGCACCGAGACAGAAGACGCAGAAACTCTTTGAATTCGCCGCCACTGAACCCAAACCGCAGAGAAGAAAACCGAAGAATCCCAGGATCCTCTCCCCCCGTAGAAGAGACCGCATAGACAGCTAAAGTAAATGTCCTTAGAGACAACAAAATAGATCACATCGTCAATGCCACCAGCTAGATAAACGCCATTGACCTAACCTATCGATGCAATCTATGTAGAATCACCCGAACTGATCCATTCCTATTTCTCAGATACCTTTATTGTGTTTTGACTAAATATATCTATACCTTAGTTACCTGCTACACCTGAATCTCGATAATCCGTGCATTATTATTGCAAAAACTAGTGCATCTTTCTGCTCAGACTAACTATACTATTTTAAAGCATAGAAGGGGAGTATTCCCTCTAAAGATTCTGCAACACCCCGACTTCCGACTAAACCAACGTTTATCTTTTTTTTTTTTGTTGAAGACACCAATTGGATCATCTCCTTTAAGACTTTGCCTAAAGCACTTTGCATGCCTTCAGCTATCATCCGCCATATGAAGTAGGAAGCTCTTTTATGAACCATTGGTACTGAACCACTCTAAAAAGATTAACATTTAATGGCAGGGTTTTCTTCCGTTTATAGGGAATCCTACCTTCTAGCAGATCTAACGGGTAATATGCCTAACTACCCATCAAGATGGATCAGAGTGTGTGTAGCTACTTCAGACTTCTGACCATACACTCTCTGGAGCAAACCAAATTAGTATAATTAAGGTATAAATCGTATAAAGGGGAAAAAAATGGTTTATTGTATCTGTTATATATTGTCTTATAATACCGTGGTAGTTTACATCACTCCCCGGTTTAAATCACCATTTACAATATAAGTTCATACTTTATTCCCTATCTAGTGTCGTCTCCTGCAGAATGGACTCAAGCTTAAGATGTCTTCAACTATCTTTTCAATGAGATTCTTATCAGGATACCTAGACTAAGTGGCATGTGAGTTTATGTTACACACTATGATGTTGTTTATTTGCGCTTTGCTGGTATATTTATGTACCCACAAACTTTACTGGGTTATGGTACACTTCCCCCTTGGGGTCCTCCGGGATGGGGGGGATCCCCGGGACGCATGAGGAGTGTCTCGGGGGAACCCACCAACCATCAGACGACTACCTGAATCATAAGGTGGAACAAACAATTTTCTTTATCATAGGATATATTACTGCTAAACATAAGTGAAGGCTCTCATTCCTTCAATAAGAGTTGTAGTTTTACCCACTGGGGCATTAGATATACCGTGTAACAAAGAAGAGCTTTACTCCAGTTACAACACACAGAATTATTACCCTCATCACACATCTGGTAGCGAGACAGGATCCAAGATGACAAATATACCAGTGCTACTGGCAACCACCCTATCAGTTATCCCACCTCCGCTTTTCAGCAGGAGATATAGCAAACCAACAAACAGATACCCTTAATCCCACCCTAACATCCGAATATCTCGACCTCCTTTATAATATAAACTTTGTCCCATCCGCAACCCACTGAAAACCCTGAGCCCACTCCATCAGCCCAGCTCCACTTTCACAGGATTGTGTCTTTAAACTTCTGTACCTAGACCACTTCCCCACCCAGAAAGAAACTCTATTTCTCTTCTGACCAACCCGGATTCTTCTCACATATTCCTATTTCAGGAGAAATAGCTGGACTATATCCTCCTCCAGATCGTAATTCCCTTCTTTTTCTTCTGGTATTTATTTATACCACTATCTAGTGTATAAAAGTGTATACCACTATCTAGTGTATTAACTCTTATATCTCTTTCTACTCCCCCCCCTTTCCCATGACCAGTCTGTGCCGCCCCCCACTGAGATTCCCCCCCAAAATATCAATACCCTCTCACATAAAGCATCAACAGAAGCCACTACGAAAACCAAATCTTAACCATGCCTCCACATAATACCCAGTATACCCCTCTCTCACTAAAAATTGTATCCATCAACGCCAAAGGCCTGAATATACCTGAAAAATTTTCTCTCTTGCTAAGGGAAGGCCACAAATGAAAAGCCAACATCTTACTCATCCAAGAGACTCATTTTCTGGTAGACAAAATTCCCAAACTTACTGATATGAGGTTCACCTCTGTGTACCATGCTGCCAATAAGGAATCCAAAACAAAGGGTGTAACAATCCTTGTGTCCAAACAAACTCCTTTCATATTACAAGATTCCCTATTTGACCAAAATGGGAGATACATATTCTTGAAAGGAACCCTAAAAGGGCACCCTATCACAATCGCCAACATATATGCTCCTAATAGCAAACAAGTTACATTCTTCCGCCAAATTGGTGACCTGTTACTATCTTTCACTTCGGGTATCCTGGTTCTGGGGGGAGACTTTAACGTCCCGCTTAACCCCCTTTTGGACACATCGTCAGACACCTCAGCTTTGCCATTCAGGGCACTAAAACAAATCAAATTACAATTACATAACCTCTTGCTGCATGACACGTGGAGGGCAGTAAACCCACAGACAAAGGATTTCACGTATTTCTCCCCGATCCCCCAGAAATATTCCAGAATCGACTATCTCTTCTTATCACAACAAGACCTACCCCTCATACATAAAGCCATAATAGAATCAATGACGTTCTCTGATCACCATCCGATTACCGTAGAATTAATTTTTCCAGAGACCTCTGCCAGAACTAAAACATGGAGACTTAATCCATCACTACTCAGTGACCCAACTGACAGGGAGAAAATCACCACCTGTCTTCAAAATTACTTTTTAATTAATAATACACAGGACACATCCTAGCTCTATTTATGGGAAGCGCATAAGTGAGTGGTCCGTGGGGAACTCCTCAAAATAGTGACTAGGGTTAAAAAAAATCACCAAGCAAAAGTTTCAGGTCTACTAACATGAATTCGGCTACTCGAATAAACACACAAAAAAAGTCTGGCTTCGGGGCGCATGCGCGGCGCGATGCAGGGCGGCGGCTCCTTCTAATAGCTCCGCGGCTGCTTTCCGGGGGAACGGAGAATCCAGGGCTTTACACCCTCCATACAAACCCTATAAGTACCTACACCCCTGGCTGAATATCAGGTGCATGCCTGGAAACAAAAAAGGACCGAAAAAACGCTGCTCACAAAGCCATTTAACAACTTATCTGCTCCGGTCCCAGGAGAAGAACAGCAGGATGTCACAAAATGGCGCCGGCCCCATGCTGCCTCAGAGATGCTCCTCTTCTGCAAACGATCGTTCTCCTACCATACCGAACTGTGAGTACGATTCTACACCTAAGCCACAAGCAAGCATTACTAAAGCAGACCTAGAGGATAGCCTGGCAGCAATATATGAAAAATGAGCAGATAAGATACACAGAGAAGTCAGCAGTTCTACAAATGCTTTAACACAGGAGATTTCTGCACTTGGAAAGCGCACAGATATCCTTGAAACTAAGCATGATGAATTGACGCTCGCACATAACGATTTAAGGAAAGATTATGAAACCTTGGCGGAAAATTTTGCGTATGTGCAAACACAAGTCGAAGACCTCGATAATAGAAATAGAAGGAACAATTTGCGCATTCGCAGGGTTCCAGAGTCAATAACAGAAATACCCGCCGCTATGCTGAAGTTGTTTCATTCCCTCATACCTGACAAATCAGATGAAGCATTTTTATGTGATAGAATGCACAGAGCCCTAAGGCCTAAACCACCTGCAGATAAACCCCCTAGAGACATAATTTTATGTCTGAAGGACTTTCTTATTAAAGAAGAAATCTTGAGAGCTTCCAGAAACACCCAAAATATTAATCTGGATGGAACCAAAATCCAAATCTACCCAGACATCTCTCCAGCTACACTTGAGAGAAGGCGCAATATGAGGGAGGTCACAAGTATCCTTCAAAACGCAAGAATTCGCTATAGATGGGGTTTTCCTTTCAAGCTTTCTGTCCCCCATAATGGTACTGTATACACAGTATACAACCTAACAGAGGGCAAAGATCTCCTCATTAAATTAGGCCTCTTGGATCCTGAACCTGCCTTACGTCTCCCTTCTACTCCCAGACCCTCTCCGATCTGGTCCACCCCTGCCTCAACACGGGATCAAAGAAATGTGCGTCAAACTCCAAGGAATCTTCCGGTTTAACTCATATAACTGCTATAATTGAAGACCAACTATTATAACTATATCTCCGTGCCTTATTTTTTCTCCCCATTTTTTTTTTTTTTTTCTCTTTTATGTCCCTTTCCTCTTCTTTCAAATTGGGTAATTTCACTTTTGCCCAGCAGATGCCGCTGTTCCACAAGATTTCAACAGACCTATCACTGTCAAATTACCTACAGCATATAACATTAGAGACCATATCATGATCATTCTATTCATCTCATATTTTATGGTCTACTTTTGCCCCCTAGTGTTGAGCAATTGATATTCTATTCATTATCCTCCCGTTTTTCTGTGATCGTTTAAAGTGAGTTCTACATACCAAAGTTTCAGCCTGGTGTTGTTCTGACACTGACTGTTATTGAATCTATATCCCCTTCTAGCCAAGAAGCTATTAATTATCTTTAATTTTGAAGATAATGTTTTATACCACCATTAAGGTAACTCTATGGTTGTATTGCTTTCAGTTAAATGAACAATAGCATTCTATATATTATGTTCTCTGATACATTCATATTGCCATTGAATATGTTTTTGTTCATACTGGTAAATATTGAATACACTATGTTCTTGCTATATTTACTCCTACTCCAGTTTACATAAGCTGTCTCCTTCAGGCATGTGCCCTTCTGTTTTTATCATATTATAATTTTATAGTCCGTCCCCCCGGACGCCGTTGCTAGATTGTCCCCCACTTGTCAGTATAGATGAGAGCTGGTTACTTTCTCCAGCTCTTCATTCCAAGAATGCTCATCGTGCTGACAGGCTGTGGACGATTTTGTCCACCTAAAAAAAGGTTTTTGATCGTCTGATATAGTTTCTCTCGACCCCCTGGTTATTGTTATGCAATTCTATTTGATGTTTTTTCTTTTAAACATACCTTCACTTTACATACATAGTAATATCTTTGGAAGGAATATAAAGTTTACTAAACTGTTTGCTCTTTCTATATGTATTGAATGTTTTCCCAGTACTTACCATCTTCATGAAACTGATGTCACAGGGAATAGGGTGGTCGAGCGTGCAATCTCTTGTCTGATAACAATCAAAATCGTCTGCTGGAGATACGGTAAATCCATCTTTGTGAATCTTCTGCATGTAATATTCTGTCCCTATAGTCACTCACTTTTAACATTAAAATGGATCTAAAGATCATTACACACAATGTCCAAGGCTTCAATTCTCCTCATAAGAGAAAGAAGGCCTTTAATTTCTATAAAAGACTGGGGGCAGACATCATCCTCATGCAGGAGACGCACTTCTCGACCACCAGCCACCCTCAATTCTTCAACAAGGCATATAATCAATCATTTTACACCACCTTTTCAAATAAAACCAGAGGCGTAGCTATATTCATAAAAAACTCTATCATCTTTGGTACACAACATATATACAAGGACCCCTCAAGCAGATTTATCATTATCAAAGGTTCGATCACTATAGTTTCTCTATACGCCCCGAACGAAGCTCATTCAACCTTTTTCAATGAACTCTTCAATATCTTAGACAAATACAACTCCCCTCACATGATAGTCGGAGGAGACTTTAACCTTGCAGCCAATTCGTCATTAGACAGAAGCAATAACCCCCCCACAGCTAGATCTTTCACTAAAACAATTTCTAAGTCACTGTATAACCGCCAACTCCTTGATGCTTGGCGAGCACACAACAATGGTACCAAGGCTTACACATTCTATTCTGCCCCTCATAATAGCTATGCAAGATTAGACTATATTTCACCACCCCAATCATTCTCGCTAATTCATCTAATGCTAACATATGCCCCTGCCCTTGGTCAGACCACCAAATAGTTACGTTCAACACCTCAGGCATCAGACTACATCACACACCACATAACTGGAGAATTAATGATTCTCTCCTATCTGATCCACAAATTTTACAACAGGTTCAGAAACATGTACAAGAATATTTTGCTCTTAACAACACTCCGGACATTCTCCCATCTACCCTATGGACAGCCCACAAAGCCGTGATTAGAGGCACATTCATAGACATAGCTTCAAAAAAAAATAAGGCCGAAATGGCAGATATTAGAACCCTAACAAAAGAACTGAATCAATTGTACAACAACCCACAACACCTCTACTCACCGACAATTATAAGCCAAATCAGAAATAAAAGGCTAACTCTGGACGCTCTCCTCTCTCAGAAAAACAAATCAGATTCTCCAAATCTAAGCTTCTTCTAAACAGCAACACCACCTCTAAGATTTTCGCTAGAAAACGAAATCAATCTACAAAACCTCCTCACGTTTATAAACTGAGAGATAGTGATGGCAACACAGTCTCTCACCCCAACAAAGTACAACAAATTTTTCTTAAATTTTATAAAAAACTCCTCTCTAACACGCATACAACTTCCCCCAATATTATCACCAGCTGGCTCGAATCTTTAAACATTCCCTCCTTATCATCACAACAGACAGACCTTCTTAATGCTCCTTGCACAGTAGATGAAATTCAGAACATAATTAAATCATTAAAATCCTCCACTGCCCCTGGCCCCGATGGTTATTCCTCTACCTACTACAAAAAATTCATCGATATCTTATCTCCTCATTTATGCACCCTTTTTAATCACATACTTAAAGGTAACTTCTTCCCTGATGAAATGCTTCTAGCGAACATGTCCCTTCTCCCCAAACCACTAAAAGATCATTCCCTCCCTCAAAATTATCGCCCCATATCTGTCTTAGACAATGATCTTAAGATTTTTGGCCGACTTTTAGCAGACAGACTAGCTAAAGTAATCAATTCCTTAATACATCCGGACCAAACTGGTTTTATGCCTCACCGACATATTACGGATAATATTAGGCTAGTAGTAAACATAATTCAAGACTCTAACCACAACTCTCGCCCTGTCAGCCTATTAAGTTTGGACATTAACAAGGCTTTTGACAGCGTGGGTTGGTCATACCTAGATCTCACACTTAAAAAATTTGGTATTAAAGACTCCTTCTTACATGGATTCAAAGCATTATATCATCTCCCCCAAACGAGGATCAAAATTCCAGGAGCTAATTCAGAATTGTTCCCATTATATCGAGGCACGAGGCAGGGCTGCCCCCTATCTCCCTTATTATTCGCCCTAGCATTAGAACCCCTTGCGATATATATAAGAGACAACAATAATATTAAAGGATATATCAAGGATCAGAAGGAATACAAGCTTAGTCTCTATGCTGATGATTCTATTCTTTTCTTATCTGACCCAGTTAGCTCTATCCCAACTTTGATACAAACTCTAGACAAATTTCATCAGATCTCTGGCCTTAAAGTTAATCTCTCCAAATGTTCAATCCTGCCTATAAACATATCTACTGATTCCTCCCAATATATCAAAGATAATTTCCCTTTCACCTGGTCCCCCCTCTCTTTCAGATATCTAGGCATCCAAATCACCCCAAACTTTAACACACTATACCAACACAACTACCCTCCCTTATTTACTCATATCAGAAAACTTTTAAAATCATGGTCTTCCTTCCATATATCTTTCCTAGGCAAATTATGTGCCGTTAAGATGACAATTCTGCCTAAATTATTATTTTATTTTCGCTCACTCCCAATCAATATTCCAAAATATAAGCTGGATAAACTTCAAAAAGACATTAACTCATTTATTTGGTCAGGCAAAAAACCTAGATGCAATTTATTGACATTATATAGAACTTCCAAAACAGGAGGCTTTGGATTACCCAACATCTGGCAGTATTATATCTCTGCTAGACTGACACATCTTATACAATGTTCGGCTGACCCCAAGGACATTCCCTGGTTATCCTTTGAATCATCCTCAATCTCTCCTTTTTATATAAATGGAATTCTTTGATCCAAAACAATCAAACATAGACAATTGCAACAACGTAACAGGATAGTGGCCCAGTTATTCCAATTCTGGTCCAAACACAAAGACACTCTAAAGCTTATATCTCAACCCCCTCCGTTAGCATCATACATTGGTGAAAAAATAGCTTTACCTGACCCATGCGACACTTCTGCAATCTCAATATGGAAGAATCACAAAATTACCAACCTACTCTCCCTTACTGAAGATGGTATTTTCCTTTCTTTAAACAAAATTAAAGTCAAATATAACTTCCCAGATGCAACCCTTTACCACTACTCCATCATCAAAGATTTCTATGAAAAATTTTTCTCAACAAACTTACTCACACCATTCACCCCCTTAGAGGTATTATGTTTACATTCTCCTAGAGGAAAAGGTCTAATTTCCACCCTTTACAATCATATTCTTAATATTACACATCCAGTAAAAACACAAGCCATGATCAAGTGGGAAACAAATCTCAACCTCACTATATCCATCAAAGACTGGTACAGAATGATAGATAATTCTCACAAATGCAATCATGCTACTGCATTCAGAGAAACTCCAACTAAACTTCTTACTAGATGGTATCTTACACCCGCTAAGTTAAATTTGATGTACCCTTCCTCCCCCCAGACTTGCTTTCGAGGATGCAATGTATTAGGTACCCTTCTTCACACTTTCTGGGAATGCGACCATGTTAAAGTTATCTGGAACTAAAAACAGGATCTCTAAATTTGTGAATAGACAAATCTCTTTATCCCCACAAATATGCTTACTGTTCCAATCTATACCAGATACCCCTACCCAATGCATAAGACTAATACATTCCCTATTCAGTGCTATTTTATGGATGATAGCTTGCAATTGGAGATCAAGTAATCTCCCCTGGTCACAAGTTCTTCATAGAATGGATCAGGTCAGAATTACGGAATATATTCATCATACTTTACATGACTCTAGACATATCCATAAAGAAAAATGGTCATACTGGGATATATTGTGACATGCTTTCAATGTTATCCACAATGCATATATTCATATCAATCTCCAACTATATAATTCATATCATAACTTTATTGTAAACCATTATATGATTCTCACCACATTTAATGTTATCTACTTATGTGATGTTATTTTATTCGCCTGCTAAGTTAACTTGTTATGCAGTACAAAATATGGTACTGGTCTATGTATGTATCCTTCTTTATTTCCTTCCAATAAAAAATTTGTAAACAAAAAAAAAAAGTCTGGCTTCCTCAACACTTCAAGAGCTTTCTAACACAAGAAAGCTTCTCCTAGAAGAACTAAACATAAGAACCAAAAGACAATATATTCTCAGGCATAAAATCTTTTATGAGCAAGGCAACAAAAGTGGTAGACTGTTAGCCAAAGCAGTCCAAAGTAAAAAGAGTAATAACACGATCCACCACATAAGAGATAAGCAGGGCACCATTCATTCCTCTAACGAGAAAATAGCCCAACAAGTTGAAGAATACTATAAGTCACTATATAATATCCCCCCAAATCCTAAATACGCGTCTAATCCAGAGAAGAAATCTCAAGATATTTAAACGTTCTTATCAATGCACGGTCTGAACCCAATCTCTCCAGAACAAGCAGACAAATTAAACTCACCCCTCTCAGAAACTGAATTTGAAAATGCTATTAAAGACATGAAAGTAGGTAAAGCTCCTGGCCCAGACGGACTAACCTTGCAATACTACAAGTCCTTCAAAGAGATCCTTAAGCCTTTTTTCCTCTCAGCCTTTCGCTCATTTGACTCTCCTAAGCACACTCCTCCACAACTTCTAGAAGCGCACATAGCGGTAATTCCTAAAGACGCAAAAGACCCAGCTTTAGTAACCAATTATCATCCCATTCCACTTATCAATGTCGATGTAAAGATATTCACGAAAATTCTTGCTAATCGTTTGCTTCCCCCCCTTCCCACTCTTATTTCTTTGGATCAAGTAGGCTTTGTCCCAGGCAGGGAGGGGAGAGATAACACTATAAAGGCCCTAAACATCCACCATTGGCTAAACCGGGAAAAAAAAACTAAACATGGATTTTTCCTCTCCTTAGACGCTGAAAAGGCGTTCGACGGGGTGGCCTGGGACTACATTCAAGCAGTACTCAATAACATGGGGATACCAAAGCTAATGTTATCTTATCTAAACGCACTATACTCATCCCTGACCACCAGAGTCCGTGCTAACGGCCACCTGTCGAACGCCTTCAAGTTACATAATGGCACCAGACAAGGCTGCCCCCTTTCACCGCTTCTTTTTGTGCTCACTCTAGAACCACTTCTAAAAAAATCGAATTCAGATATCAAAGGCAAAACGATCTCTGAACACACTTATAAAATTGCCGCATTTGCAGATGATCTCCTGCTATTTTTATCTGAACCTCTCACAACACTCCCAAACTAGCTGAAGGGCCTGGAGTATTTCCATCAAATTTCTAATTTCAAAATCAATCAATAAAAATCTTGTGCCTTAAATATAACACTTCCCAGAGAAAAAGTACAACGCCAGACCAACTTCCCCTTCAAATGGGCTAAAGACTTCATAACCTACCTAGGAATCAAAATACCCCAATCTCTTTCAAACCTCTTCCAGTATAACTTTGCTCCAAAACTGAAAGAAACAAAAGAAGATTTAAAACGCTGGAACGTTTTAAACATATCATGGTTCGGAAGAGCATCTCTTCTTAAACTGACGATTCTACCCAGATTTCTTTACCTACTGCAAACAATTCCAATTCATATCCCAAATACATTTTTCAAATCCATGCGCCAGGCATTTTCTTCATTCATCTGGCGCAACAAACAACCAAGAATTAAACACGACAGACTTGTTCTCCCCAAATATAAAGGAGGGATATCTCTTCCTGATCTACGTCGTTATTACTGGGCGGCACATCTCACACGCATAGTAGATTGGAATATCCATATCTCTGTTAAAGATTGGGTCCCCTTAGAGCATAATGTCTCGACTCAATACCTAAAATCCTCCCCTTGGCTTCATCCTCAACACATCTCTCTTGAAACCAAACTCCATCGTCTAATTGGACCCACTATAGCTAGTTACCACAATTCTTCTAAAAAAATCAACCCGACTTCTTGGCTCAGTCCCCTAATCCCTCTGAGAAAGAACCCAGACTTCCCCCCGGGCATGAATGATAATTTCTTAGCCAAAATTTGGCCTCACAAAGAAATACTTACTCACCACTTTTTTCGAAACAATACCTTCATTTCTTTTGAGGACTTAAACAATATTCTCCCTCCCATTTCCATCTCTAACTGGCAATACATACAAATCAGAAGCTACTTAAACAGACCCTCTAATATACCCCACTGGACCAAAAATCTCTCCATTCTGGAGGAATTTTGCACTAAAAAGTCACCCCAGAGACATCTAATCTCTGCCCTATACTCTTCTTTGTTTGTGGGCCAATCTGCCTTCCCTGATCATGCTTGCATGGCATGGGAGCAAGACTTAAACATACAATTTAAAGAAGAGGAGTGTAACGTATCTGTTACTACACCCATAAAGGATCCCTGAATGTTGCTACCCAAGAATGTAGCTTTAAAATTTTGTTGCGATGGTATAGAACACCTGAATTAATTCATAAGTTCTCCCCATCCACCCCTAATAGATGTTGGCGTTGTGAAATGGAAAACGGTCATTCTTCCATCTATGGTGGTCATGCCCACGCATTAATGAATTTTGGCAAATGGTACACAGTATAATTTCATCTATCACAAAGGAAAACATTGTTTTTTCCCCTACAGTATACTTACTCCATTTCACAACTCTACCAAAACACTGTTACCTTAAGTCACTGACTATATTCATGATTAACGCAGCTAGACATTGCATCCCATGTCACTGGTTATCCCCAACCACTCCAGCAAAAGAGGAATGGTTCAGCAGACTAAACTGCATCGAAAAAATTGAAGAACTTATTAGCATTTCACACGAAACCTACCCCAAATTCTCTGCGACCTGGTATAGATGGCATCAATTCAAACTTGCAAACGCTTATCTGACAGACATTGACTAAATTTGTACATTTAACATTCTGTGTCACTGCACCCTCTATCATTTAACACCTTTTATAACAACAACACCTCCTTCCCTGAACAATATCAAAGCTAACTAGCCGCCAAACAAATTTAACTATTGGGGGCCCCGGGGGTCAGGGGGGACACAGCTGGTATGTTTCCTCTCTTTCTTTCCCCCTCTCCTTTCTTCCCCTCCCTTCCCACTCTCATCCTCATCTCCGCTTTTCCTTTACTTACTTTTCATCTTATCTCCAATTCTACTTCCTTCCCCTTTACATACTTAACATGTGCAGACTACACAAAAAACAGGTATTCTTAACCAAACTGATCCCACTTATCCTTGCTAACCTTAACACAATACCATACAACAACTACCCCCCCATAATTAATACATCCCATAATACTAAAATACCATCTCTTTACCCTGCTTTATCTTATCTTCCTATCCCCATATGATGCACTCTCCCCCAATCTATATAACAGTAAATGTGTTTGCTTATTACATTAACGCTATTTGTAACATGGAAGTAAGTATATGTTAAGCTCAGTATGTTATATATTTAAATATACAGAAAACAAAATACCATCAGAGAGGATGGGACAGAAAAGGAGGGGCTGCGGGATTTTAATGGTACAGAAGATAGGCTCACAAAATCAATTTATATAAAAAACTTACAAATTTTATTAAGTACATGACATACAACAATAATATTTAAAAATCACGAATATGCATATCCATCCCTGAAGGGGAAATCATTAAATCACGTTCTCACAGTCTGTTGATAAGTGCTTCCCGACCTGTTTCGTGGTTTAACCGCTTCTTCAGGAGAATGCACAATATCTAGTATACACCAGAATAGAATAGATAATAAGCATTAATTTCAGTTCTAATGAAATCATCACATATTAACACATGAATATCTCATAGTGGTACCCTAAACAACAACAACAGTAATGTATGTATACATCTTGCCATGCCAGTTGCCTATCTGTGAGACCTGGTTCGACCAATGAGGCTCCCTGGCTAAGGATTGTTCCCCCGGCGAGCATGGGAGGATATACTGGTAAAACAATAGTAAGCAATTTATACCTGGTATGTGTCATTTATAATCCGATACTTCTGAACATGAATGTTTATGAAAAAAGATTTTAGTCTTACTAACCATAATGATTTATTTAAATCATGTAGCACATATACAGGTCTAAAAGCTTTGATTCTGGTCTCAGCTTCCCCTTCCCAATCACACTCCTCGCCCTCAGAGGTTGTCCCACATGGATATTTTTATTTATTTTTAATTTTTGACATATCTTTTCAGATTTCATGAGATCAGTCACATGGGGTGATGTGTCTTATTCATTTTCTCCAAAAGCAGAAGGTTCACAAGTTTACTTTGTTTCAACAGCTCAGCTCTTTTTCCCTTTATCACCATTTTGGCAGCCTACTTGAACCTGACTTGAACAACTTTACTGCTTCTATTGTGAAATTTAAGGATTACAGAAGTAATTGAATGCTTCTTTTAGGGCCCCATGCACACAGGGTGTTTAGCCCGATGCATGGGGCTCCAGCTTTTAGGTGCAGTCAGTAGGTGAAGGTGCACCATCAAGCCCTGTTGCTGACAGCCGGTAAAACTCTGAGAGAGAGTCTGACAGCTGCTGTGGCTGGACAGGTCTGGGATGGTGTTCCAAGTGGTACTTATGCCTCATACACACGGGCATAGTAGCAAAACTTTGGGACCGATGTCAGGCAAAAATCTGCGTTTTCGTCTGTGTTTTGCATCGGCGTTAAGGAGCGTTAGTGAGCGTCGGTGAACGTCGACGTCATTAGGCTTTTTTTTAAAAAAAAAATATTCCTCTGCTACTTTTTAACCTGAAAAAGCTGGTGCTAAAAACGCCGGTTAACACTGCTACGACGTCAATTAGTTAGTGAGCATTTTGCCATCTCAGCGTCAAAAATGCCAAAACGCTACAGCCTCAAAACGCGCGAGTCCTGCGTTAGACTTACAGCTTAATAACACAGACGCCATCTACAGCTCAAAAACGTCTGTGTTTTTATGGGGCCGTTGAATAACATGGAGAGCTGCAAAAAAAGATAAAAATATGGCATCAAAAAACTCCCTTATGTATGAGGCCTAATGCTTGGGTCAGTATTCTCCCAGGAATGAATGCACAGAATGCAAGAAGTCTCCTTCACCTGATATTGCCCTGAAAATTAGTGCAACTCAGTGCACCGCCTAGCCCTGTCGAGCCATAGCAACTGTCAGGTTCTCATACAGATTAACAGGCTGCTGGCAATGGGGCTGGATTGAACATCTGTGCCTTCCATCCCACCTACTGTAAACACTGGAACCTCATGCATCGGGGCTAAACACCCAGTGTGCATAGCGTCTAAAAGCAAATTTACTGATTGTTAAGAATATGTAAATATTGAATGTCCAAGTTTTACTTTGGAGTCATGAATTTTTGTTTGTTTGTTTTTAAAGTTTTTTTTTTTTAAATTAATTTAGTAAAACATGTAGGCCTAGGTGGGTGAAAACCTAGGAATAGCCCCAGAGTCTCAAATGAGTGATTCAGTTACTGTTCCGGAATGTTAGTAGTTGTGTGACATATCTAAGTTACTAGAAGGGCTACAATCAACAGCAAAAGAGAGGTGCTCTGACTGAATTTCTTTTTTTTTTTTATCACAATTTGATCACATGTGTTTAATATGCTTCAAATTTCTGTGTTTTGGATTGATCACAAAAACGAAAAACTTTAATTTAGAAAGCAACAGGTGTGTGTGAATTATGTTATTATGTCTTTAACTGGGAAAGTTGCAGGTCAAACAATAACTTGCACCACCAAGATCACAATGCATCAGTGGTAAACTGTCTAATGAATAGTTAAAAAGTAGATTCTTTTTACCTTCATGAATATTAGATGTGCATAATAATAAGCAGATGTTCAGAAAAAAACTAAGATTATCTAAATATCAAAGCTTAGGATGTGCTAAGACATTTTGACAAGCAATGTCACAGCTAAAACTCGCAAGTAGCTTTGAAGCCATTGGTTGAGGCCTTCTTGTCCAGAGCATTGAATTATAACACAAGTTATATAACAAGTTAAAAACAATGTTATGTTCCTATTCTATGTTCTGACATTATTGTTACATGTTTATTATAGCAAGCCAATAATTAAACTATATTTTTATTTTCATATTTGTCTTCTAGGATGAAAAAATATAGGTCAAACTTCAACAGAAACTATGTTACCAAAACAATGCACCGTGCAAACCTACTAAACTTAATTTATGTGTTTTCTCTTATCTAAAGTTGTTACAACATTTATGAGATAGAACAGTCAAGGGCTTATCTAAAATTAAGGTGTTGAGTATGAATAATGTTTCTTTATTTAACTGCCTTCTTAGAAATCTGTAGAGTTGAATGCCTGATATCAGGAAATAAATGCTTGTGCGCATATGTATAGCACATTGTTACACTGTGGATTCTGCCAATGTAGGAGAATATTTGCATATTTATATGTGTCACATGCTGTGATATATAGTGCGTAAATTCTTCATGGAATAGCGTATACTGGTAGCAGGTGTTTGCTGAATTAAAAATTAAAAAAAAACATTAATAATATAAAATTCTAAATGCCTATCGACCATTGCCTGTTTAAAACAGCTTACATATATTCTATCTAACATCCAGAAATCCAACTTAAAATCTGTGCCATAGACTTAAAAAACTTGAAACAGGTCTGAAATATTACAAAACATACACACACACACACACACACACAACTAAATGTCATTAAGCTAATTTGATCAACAAAGCTATGCATTGAACCAATTGGAGTCCTATTAAGCCAGGCCTTATACCCCTTTGACCTATTTAATGCTCTAAAACATTATAAAAGAGAAGAGTTACTGCACATCCGTGAGCAGCCATACATGGCAGAGACACCTACAGGCTATAAATGTTCATTCTTCTCCCCTCATCTATTAGTAAGACTTTTTTTTTTATTCAGAGATAGTGTTGAGCGAACCCGGACTGTAACGTTCGGGTCCGTACCGAACTTTCGGGTGTCCGTGGCACGGACCCGGACCCGGACATTTCAAAAATCGTTCGGGTTCGGGCTTGCAATGTCAGGCCCAAGCGAGTTGTGATAGAGACTTATTTTTTTTTTCAGAATGATTATCTACTCCCCTCTTCTTACTTGTAAATATCGGACATCCACAGAGACGGTACATACCGACGAGTGCCTACACGTCATTGAGAAGAGAAAATATTACAAAATCTCGTAATTTATCCAGTTTCCCCATATTCCGGACCGAATTATCCTGAGGTTAACCAAGTTACGTATCGAAACAACTAGTTTAATCGAATTACTGTAAATCAACACACACACACACACACACACATACAAAACATTATAAAGTCTGGACAAA
>BLSH010257375.1:536207-547255 GCA_018402905.1 Glandirana rugosa | reverse complement strand
AGAGACTTATCTCAACTCGCTTGTGGACCTTCAAGCCCAAGACGACCAGGCAGGCTTGAAGCCCTGTTTCAGGCCCAGGCCCAGGCCTGCCTTGGGCTTGCTAGCGTGCCTGTTGCTTGGGGTAACTTTAGTTACCCTTAATTTATTTTCCCTATCCCCATTTATTTGTAGGGCACTTGCCCTAGTTTGAAGATGATTTTAGAACAGTTATATGGCTTCTACCGTTAATTAATACTTTTCAGACACAGTTTGAAGATGAACCACATTCATCTCCATTTTTGCATTTTTTATGTTTTTATTTTTTTAAAAATATTTAAAGTTATTTCCCTGTCCCCATTTTTTTGTAGGGCGCTTGCCCTACCCTTACCCCCATTTTACTTCCTTTTGCAGCCCTCTGGGGCTTTCGAGGACTTTGCTACAGCCATTTTTGTGCCTAAAAGTTCGGGTCCCCATTGATTTCAATGGGGTTCGTTGTCCGTGCGATCGTTCGGGTTCCGTCCGGACCCGGACCCGGACTTTGTCCCGAAGTTCGGACGGACCAGCAGAACCCGAACTTCCAGGTGTTCGCTCAACTCTATTCAGAGAAGCTTTATTAAAAGGACATGAAATGAGAAACAAGCATTTCAAGAGCAAGTACATATAATGAAAAAAAATCAAGTCCATATTTACTCCATAAAGGGCAAGACTTTAATAGGTAAAACCCACTGCTCAAACAACTATCTGTAGGAAACATCTGCATGCCAAACTCCAGCACAAACTACATACATGATGCCCTCATCTCCAAGAACTGTCTTAACACAATCTCTCAAAATCACAGCCAGTCTCCTGGATTCCTCCTCAGACAAAATCCCACTGGGCTCCCCGGTTAGAAAACAGGACTTTTCAATCAGAAGCAAAAACAAATTGTACTGCTTGAAAATTGTACTGCAGCAGGAGTTAACAGCTGCTTCAGAGTAGACCTTACTACAGAGATCAGGGAACTAGGTGACTGCACTAACCTTCTGGTAAAGAAAACGGACAGTGGAATTACGGTCATCAACTCCTCATAAACAAGACCTCGATTCCTTTTGATCTGAACTGAAAAATGACCTCAACTTTAGGAATTTAAAAACTGCTGTGGGAACATTCATACTGTGGGTCTCCTGGAGTCCACTGAAGATCTGCAGTCTACAATAACATTAGTTTTCCAAGAGCTACCGCCTGTGTTACCCATAGAACAGCTGGAATTAGACAAAATCCACTTAGCCTAAGTCTCCTATTATAAAACAAAGAAAGACATTTTACAGGCAGCTTACAACAAATCTAGTCTTACAGAGCCGCAAATATGAACTTTACTCATATCTAAACCCTACCACAATGCAAAAAAGAAAACTACTTCAGCTTTATAATTTCTACTTTCAAACTGGTAATCCAATACAATGGCAGAATGCATATCATCACTTCTGACAATGCACATAGAACTTTAGAGATTCCAGAGAACCTTAGAGACACCAAAAGCTAGGGGATTTTACAGTATTAGACCTTTAGACACTCTACACACGATTGGCTTTTGCATTGTGTTTTGTTTAGTTCACTGGATAAATATTATTTGAACCTCCTGTAGTATTATTTATTATTTTGTTCTCCATGGTCACCTGGGGTTGACGCAGGCCCCCAGCGTAATTTAATTTTGTAACTCCCATCTGGTGAATAGCTGTAGGCTGCAAACACTTGACTGTGGATTGGGACTAACCTCAATAAGTATCACTGCCAATATATCTTTTCCTGTTTGGTGCCCACTTTATTTAAAAGACACTCTGCTTATTCCCTATCCAGCCTCACTGGTATACAGGGATCCTTTCCAGACCAGATGATTGATCCCATATGGTACATTTTGCAAACATTGTATGCTGGAACCTTGAAGTTGTTGTTCCTATGTTTATATTCATTTCTTTGGACTATACTAGCCCAATGTCTTTCAAGCCTGCTTCATAGAAAAAAGAAGCATCTTCAATGTGTTGGAATGCAATCTCCCTATATTTTGTAATATTTAGGTCGGTGACCCAACTAGCCGATGATGACAACCTCAGAAACCGTAAGGGCAAACCAACCTTGTTGCTGACAAAGCAGCAAATAACCCCTCCTGGATTGATGTGGACAGACCAAGTATAAATGTTTTATTGTAATACAAAATATAAATATACAATCACAGACATGAAGAAAAAAATATTAAATGACAAAAAACAAGCATAAGGCCAAAAAGCCACAGTCGGTAAAATACCCAACCCACACGTGGTAAGATCCGTGGCCATCCACTATTACGGTACAATTGGACTGGTCACATGCTTGTCCAAACGTGTCCACCTGACATGTTTTGGCCCATCATAGGTCTTTCTTCAGAGGTATAGGAAATTCAGTTGGGTGTTGTTGTCTATAACATAATGCGTAAACATAATTATTAAAGGTATACAAACATTTTCTGTGCATAACTACTTCATATAATATGGTATAGCACATCTAGAGAGGCGACGTGACAATCTTACTTACAGTTCTAAAGACGACCAGAGAGGTCAGTCGGAGGCAAGAGCATCATTTTGTTCCTTGTTCAATCTCAGAGAGCCATAATGCTAAATATTGGGGCTGTTTAAGTGGTAATTCAGAAGTATGAGTGGCCTAGTACAGGTCACTGGGGAGGAAGGAACGGGCCAGAAAGGTCAAACCCACAGACGAGGAACTCCCAGCAATAGGAGAAAATACTCCTGCTGTTTGTCTCCAACAGTTACAGCCTGATTGTCTAGTAAATGCAGTAACAATAGGTAACTGCTGTATAAATAGAAAGAAGGGAGCGGGGAAGTAGATTAGTGTATTGGGATACCTAGGCAAAAATGGGATTATCAAATGGAGTATAAAGATACATATCAGTAATTTGAGGGAAATGATATGCTGTGGCATAAAGTGAGGGGATGCATCCATCCTCCTCACACAGCCATAGCAATCCCCACAGTGTAGATGTATTGTATGTGCTTACCCTCTCCTTCCAAACATAGCTTTCTGATTGATATTCCAGCAAGTGTGGAAGCTCAAATGCTGGGTGTTACTGGATATGTTTATATATATGTGCACACCACTGTGATTAATGGCAGATGCAGCTCACCTGTATCGCATTACACAGGATTTAAACTGATATTTATCTCTATAACAATGTCATAGTTTTTAATGACTGGGCTACTATGAGGTTGTGTTTTGACAGCATTGTGGATCCCATCAGACCACAATAAGCCTAGGAAAAAATCATTAAACCTCGGTACATAGCGCTCAATTGTGTTATCCTGGTGCTATTATCTACTATTAATCAACTGTGTGAAACATGTAAACTCATCATTCACATAAAGTGCTCCTGTGTATGAATAATATCAAACAAAAAAATATGAAAATCACTTTTCCTATCTCATTTGTGAACTTGGTTACATAGTTACATAGTTAGTGAGGTTGAAAAAAGACTTGAGTCCATCAAGTTCAACCCATGTGTGTGCTTTCATGTCAGTATTACATTGTATATCCCTCAATGCTTTGGTCCCTTAGGTGTGCATCTAGTAGTTTTTTGAATGTATCTAGACTACTGGCAGAGACCACTGCTTGTAGAAGAGAATTCCACATTCTCACTGCTCTTACCGTAAAGAAACCTCTACGCATTTTAAGGTTAAACCACCTTTCCTCTATTCTTAGTGAATGGCCGCGTGTCTTTGTGTACTCCCTTGCACTGAATAGTTTTGTCCTTATAGCGGGGTCACCAGTACAATATTTGTACATTAAAATCATATCCCCTCTCAAGCGTCTCTTCTCCAGAGAGAATAAGTTCAGTGCTTGTAATCTTTCCCCATAACTAAGGTCTTCCAATCCCTTAATTAGCTTTGTGGCTCTTCTCTGAACCCTTTCCAATACCTGGACATCCTTCCTGAGGACCGGCGCCCAGAACTGGACGGCATACTCCAGGTGTGGCCTCACCAGAGACTTGTATAATGGGAGAATTATTGATTTATCCCTGAAGTTAATCCCTTTCTTTATGCATGTCAACACTTTGTTAGCTTTGCTTGCAGCAGCTTGGCATTGCATGCCACTGCTGAGCCTATTCTCCACCAGGACCCCTAGGTCTTTTTCCATCCTAATTTCCCCCAGTTTGGTGTATATAAACTATTTTGCTTTAATTTTTTTCACCCAGGCTGGAACTCCACTTTAAATACTGGCAATGGTAATGGATTAGATATGTACTGTACAATAGGTTCCTATTTTATATATGGTACAATTTATGCACAGTAGATCCACTGCATTTAAAGGCAGTTCGCCTCCTCATCCTCAAGTAATGTAATCTTTGAAAATAAAGGTTGTAGTCCTATTAGGCAAGTTAGTGCAAGAGCTAAGATTAACACACAAAGTGCAGTAAAAGTAACCCTAACCCATGCCAAATCATTACATTATCATACATACATACATCATTACATTACATTATCATTTTCAGTAGAAAAAGATTAGTGGAAGGTTATTTCAAGTTGCTTATTATGAACAAGAATAATTTTAATTTGTATATCATAACTGGTTCTTGCCATGTTCCCAAAAATAGAATGTTTTTGGTGATTATACAAAAGCTGAGGAAGCCCTGTCGGTTTTTACTGTCCCCTCCCCTGTGGCCAAAAGGGAACAAACATTTTTTGATGGAGTTAGAAATGTCACATTTGGCCCAAATTTGGTATGGATTTTAAGGGGAACCCCAAGCCAAAATAAAAAAAAATGGCATGGTCCCCGCCAAAAAAAGTCCATACCAGACCCTTATCTGAGCACGAACACAAAGACAGTTTTTGACAATTCCTTTAATAAACAAATAAAAAAACAGTGCCCCTCAATGTTAGAGGAGGCTTCCAGATTCCGAGAAGCCCCCTGCCCGCAGGCCCCTACAACCACAACCCAGGGTTGTGTGGATGAGGCCCAACACAAGGTGATTTTGGTCAGATACTATATTTAAAACAATTTTCCATTTATATTGTTGCACTTAAACCACTTCCCTACTGCTGTATGTAGAATGACGGCTGGGAAGTTGTCCAGTTATCCTGACTGGGCGTCATATGACGTCCAGCAGGTTAACATGCTGGCGCACGCTCGCGGGGCCGTGCAGTGCAGCGATCGGTGGTGTGGTGTGTTAGCCTAACACACTACATCTCTGATCTAGGTAATGGGCTTCTGTCAGAAGCTCATTACCATGTGATCAACCGTGACGAATCATAGCTGATCCCAGTGTAAACAGGAAAAGCCATATATCGCCTTTTCCTTTAGTCGCGTCTGCAGACGTGAGTAGAGGAAAGCTGATCAGCGGCTCTCCTGACAGGGATGGTCTGTGCTGATTGGTTATCAGTGCAGCCCCCCTCGGATATTGTTGCACTTTAACCACTTCCCTACTGCCGTATGTAGAATTACGGCTGGGAAGTGGCCCAGTTATCCTGACTGGGCGCCATATGACGTGCAGCAGGTTAACATGCTGGCGCACGCCCACAGGTTCGTGCAGTGTGGCGATCGGTAGTGTGGTGTGTCAGTCTGACACACCGCATCTTTGATCTAGGTAATGGGCTTCTGTCAGAAGCTCATTGCCATGTGATCAGCCGTGACGAATCATAGCTGATCCCAGTATAAACAGGAAAAGCTGTATATCGCCTTTTCGTTTAGTCACGTCTGCAGACGTGAGTAGAGGAGAGCCAATCAGCAGCTCTCCTGACATGGATGGTCTGTGCTGATTGGTTATCAGTGCAGTCCCCCTCGGATCACCACACTTTACCACCAGGGAGCCGACCAGGACCACCAGGGAGCCCACACAGCGATGCCACCCAGGGACCACCAGGGTTGCCACCCAAGGGACCACCAGGGATGCCACCCTAGACCACCAGGTAAGGGGCACACAATGCCCAACAGGGATGGCACTGTGCCCATATGTGATGCTTACCAGTGCCATCCCTATTGCTGCTGTGATATCGGTGTCGCCTATCAGTGCCCATCAGTGCCCACCAGTGCTCATCAGTGCCACATATCAGTGCCCATTAGTGCCACCTATCATTGCCACTTATCAGTGCCACCTATCAGTGCCCATCAGTGCCACCTATCACTGCCCATTAATGCCACCTATGAGTGCCCATCAGTGCTGCTTATCAGTACCCATCAGTGCCCCTTATCAGTGCCCCCTATCAGTGCCCGTCAGTGCTGCATATAAGTGCCACCTCATCAGTGTCACCTCATCAGTGCCAATCAGTACTGCCTCATCAGTGCCTGTCAGTGCAGCCTCATCAATGCCCATCAGTGTTGGAGAAAATTTACTTATTTACAGTTTTGTGATGAAAAAAAGAAAAAAAAAATTTTCAAAGTTTTCGGTCTTTTTTATTTGTAGAGCAAAAAATAAAACCCCCAGAGGTGATTAAATACCACCAAAAGAAATCTCTATTTGTGGGGAAAAAATTATAAAAAAAAACGTAAAATTGTTGTCAATACTCACCGTAATTTTCCTTTCCTGGACCGTCCTCACGTCAGCACACTATGGGTTAACATCCTCATTTAATAGCACCGCCTTCTTCCAGCGCAATAAATACCTGTCCTCCCCTCCCCCTCATGTTCTTTGTGTAGTGGCGACAGGCCACTTAGGGAGGGAAGTAAAATTTGTGCTGGCGTGAGGATGACCCAGGAATGGAAAATTACGGCGAGTATTGACAACAATTTTACGTTTTCCTGGTCACCCTCCCATCAGGGATATACCCAAGCCAATTTAGGGTTGGAAAGAAACAACAAACTCTTACTCTATGCTTCACCACACTTTAATTAACTACAGAAAGGAGCTGACATGACCGCCGCTCCAAACTTTGCTGAGCTAGCGGTCCCTACATCTAGTTTGTAGTGCCGAGCGAACGTTTCACAGGAACTCCAGCTAGCGGTCTTGCATATGTCCTCCACAGGAACCTTAGCTGCGGCCGCCCACGAGGCTGCCATCCCTCTTGTCGAGTGAGCTTGCACAATCTGTGGAGGAGCAAGGCCCTGTTGCTTGCATGCCAAGGAGATGGTTCTCGTGATCCATGTGGATAAAATTCTTGGAGGTGCTGTCTCCCCTTTCCTGCATCCTGCAGGAAAAATTAACAAACTATCCGATTTCCGTATTAGTTGTGTCCTCTGCAGGTATGTCGATATTAATTCGACCATGTCTAGAGGCCTAAAGTCCAGCTGATCTTCCTGATCCAGGGGCTGTGTAAAACTAGGTAGCACCGCCTCCCAGTTAATGTGTAAATTGGAGACTACTTCAGGGGTCAAGACCGCAGTGGGCCGCAGGATTACCCTGTCAGGGTAACTGATGCAGAATGGTTCCATACATGATAAAGCTGCTAGTTCTGAAACCCTCCTGGCCGTTGTGATGGCCATCAGGAAGACCAATTTGATGGTCAGTAAACCCAGTGTGCATACTTCTGTCAGGCAAAATGGAGGCTGTATTAGCGTTTTCAGGACCATGCCCAAGTCCCAGGATGGAAAGAGGCTTTTCCTCGGCGGGCGCACTCTTATTGCGGCTCTGAGGAATTGTTTAACTAGAGGCTCATTAACCCATTTATAGCTGGTGCAGGCTGATAGTGCCGACACCTGCACCTTAATTGAATTGTATGCTAAGCCAATGTTTAATGCTGCTTGCAGAAAATTCAGAACATTCGCAATACTTGGAGATAGTGGGGAGAATGAATGTTGCAATGCAAAGTCTGCGAATCTCTTCCAGATTCTGGTGTACGTGGCATTTGTTGTGGGCTATCTTGCCCCCAGTAGCGTGGCAACCACTTCCTCTGAGAGCCCTTGCTCTTGTAATCTGGCCGATTCAACAGCCATGCCGTCAGCCGCAATCTTCCCGGATTGGGGTGGATCCATTGCCCCTGTTGCAGCAGATCCCTCTTGAGAGGTAGATGTACCAGTAGGGCCGACGCCATGTTTAAGAGAAGTAGAAACCAGGGCCAAAATGGTACAATTACTATTGCCTGCATTCCCTCTTTCGCAATCTTTAGCAAGCTCTTCATGACCAGTGGGATTGGTGGAAATAGGTATACTAAGGGGAACTGCCAACTGATCGAGAAGGCTTCCTGTGCTATCGCCTTGTTGTGATTGAATCTTGTGACGAATTTCAGCACCTGTGCATTCTTTGCCGTTGCCATTAGGTCTATGCTGGGAGTTCCCCATTTGGCAAAGATAGTTTATAGGTAGTGTTTGTTGATTGTCCATTCTCCATTGTCGGGAAATCTCTGGCTCAATCGGTCCGCTATCTGGTTCTGCCTGCCTGGAATGTATATCGCTGTCAGTGCTTGCACATGAGTTTCGGCCCAGTGAAAAATCTTGGTCGTTATCTGAAGAAGCGGTAGGCTCCATGTTCCTCCTTGTCGGGTAATATATGCCCCCGCTGTTTGGTTGTCCAGCCTTAGCTTGATTTGTGCTCCTTGAATTATATCTTTGAATGCCAGCAGGGCCATATATGCCGCCTGTAATTCCAAAAGGTTGGAGTGTCTGGTCTCCGTTGAGCTCCACTTGCCTTGAGCCTATCTACCAATGTACTGAGCCCCCCAGCCCTGAAGGCTGGCGTCCGAAGTCACCACTATCCACTCTCCCAGACTGAGAGGCATACCTCGTGACAGGGTCTCCGGCAAGGTCCACCAAATTAGGCTGTGCCTCACCTGTGCCATTATCCGGATTTTCTGGTCTAATGACCGGCTGTCCCATTGTCCCAGGAAGGCCATTTGCAGCGCTCTCATGTGGAACCTTGCCCATGGAATAGCTGGGATAGTTGCCGTAAAAATAACTAACATTGTCATCCAGTCTCTTGCTGACAACGTCGGGGCTTCCATCACCTTGTAAACTCAAGCCCTCAATTCAGCCCTTTTGCGATATGGGAGAAGAATCTGACTTGATCGGGTGTTGAATACCATGCCTAAATATTCCATCCGTTGGGTGGGAGTAAGATGGCTCTTCTGGCTGTTTATCAGCCACCCAAAGTCAGACAGGATCTTTATCACCCTGTCTCGTTGCAGCACCAACTGCTCGCTTGAGCGTGCCATGACCAGGATGTCATCTAAATAGTGAAAATTTTTTTATCCCTTGCAGGCGGATCTATGCGATTGTTGCCAACAAGATTTTGGAAAACACTCTGGGTGCTGTGCTGATGCCGAAGGGCAAACATCTGAATTGATAATGTTCCTTTCCTACTATAAACCTCAGGTATTTCTGATATTGTGTGTGGATTGGAACATGCAAATAGGCATCTGCCAAATCGATGGAGATTAGCCAGTCCCCTGGTTGTGTCACTGATATTATGGTATACACCGACTCCATCTTGAATTTTCCGGGGATGACATACTGATTTAAGGCTCTCAAGTTTAGAACCGGTCTGAGTTCTCCAGATGCTTTGGGCACCTGGAATATTGGAGAATACACTCCTCTTCCCTGGCACCCTAGTGGCACTGTTTTCTTGTAAACACCTGCGTTTCCTCTGATCTTCTGAGCAACATGTCTGAGCAAAAATGTTTGGGGGCTTCTCCCGAAATTCTATCTTGTATCCATGTCTCACCGTTCGTAATGTCCAACGGTCTCTCACCTTTGTTGTCCATTCCCTCCAGTAACTTGTCAATCTGCTCCCACCTGGAGGTGCTGGACAGGTTGACTGTCAAAAGGACTTCTCTGGCTTTTTAGCCGCTTGTACTGTGCCAGATTTCACCTTGCGTAAGAAGGAACTCTGTGTCCCCCTCCATTGGGGTCTGATGTATTCTCGGCCTGGCCTATATGATCTGCCTTCACAGCCCCTTTTAGAATCAAACTGGCCTGATCAGAATGGTTGTTGTCTCTTCCTTGATGTTTGGGGGAGCAGGCCTGATTTACCTCCTGTGACCCGCTTAATTACTTCTTCCAGGGTCTTCTCAAACAGCATTTTGCCATTGTAGGGGATGTTACTTGTCCCTTGAACTTTGAGACCTGTGCTGTGTCCCGATATCTAAGTGCTGCTACTAAAGCTGCCCAACTCTGCCCTATTGTTGTGTACAGATGACTCACCTGCAGACCCTATGTTTTCATGTAAATAACCGGCATTGATATGTAAATAGCGGCATCATTCATTTGTAAATAGTGGCGGCCAGCTGTGCTGATATGTAAACAAAGGTGGCATTCATATGTATATCATGCCCCCCCCCCGAGGTCATATTCACCATCACCTATACTGGATGCTGCCCACTGGGGAGACAAAGGCATGCTTGAAATTCCACAGCACATGTCAGCAGATGCATGAGGGTGTCATTAATAATTAATGCCACTGCTGTGTATCTGCTAAAGGGCAGCACATTTCTGTGGTGTCAGGAAATCGACTTTGCGCTCCCCAGTCCATGGTGTGCAGGCAGTGAGGAGATGATGTGCTGTAACCTCTAGAAACCAATCTGTGGGCAGTAATGATGTGCAGTAACCTCTAGCAACCAATCAGTGGGCAGTATTGATGTACAGTAATCTCTAGCAACCATACAAGCAGAAAGCATGTGCTGTAAGCTCTAGCAACTAATCAGTGAGCCATAATATGTGCTGTAACCTCTAGCAGCCAGTCAGTAAGCGGTAATGATATGCTGTAACTAGTGTTGAGCGAACCCGGACTGTAACGTTCGGGTCCGTACCGAACTTTAGGGTGTCCGTGGCACGGACCCGGACCCGGACATTTCAAAAATCGTTCGGGTTCAACGATCTCTAATGACATGTAGTTATGACGGGTGACTAACCAACGATCTCCAATGACGTGTAGTAATGACGGGTGTCTAACCAAAGATCTCCAATGTCGTGTAGTAGAGGAGTGACGGACGTGTGGTACCTGACCCCTCGCGTTTCAGCTAAAGGACTGTGGTGTCTTTACACGACGGGAAATCGTCTATGTGTCGTCACCGTAATTAATAATTACTGTGGGAGTACGTAGACGACTGTACACGACACCTTAAAGTTCGTACGGAAACAGAGGGGTCACCCGTCGTAGGTCATATCCACTACCACTTATA
>BLSH010257375.1:507280-529443 GCA_018402905.1 Glandirana rugosa | reverse complement strand
TTAATCTCAACTCGCTTGTGGACCTACAAGCCCAAGACGACCAGGCAGGCTTGAAGCCCTGTTTCAGGCCCAGGCCCAGGCCTGCCTTGGGCTTGCTAGCGTGCCTGTTGCTTGGGGTAACTTTAGTTACCCCTGGGCTTGAAAATCCGTGTTTTTACCGACATTGTTTCAGGACCTTTCGGGATCTCCCGACGTTTTCCTTCATTTTACCCCCATTCCCATCCCGTTCACGGGATGTTTTTTTACCCCTGTCCCTTTATTGAAATTTATAAAAAATTTTTTATTTTTGAATTTTTTACGTTTTTACCTCCACTTTTGTCCGTGCGATCGTTCGGGTTCCGTCCGGACCCGGACCCGGACTTTGTCCCGAAGTTCGGACGGACCAGCAGAACCCGAACATCCAGGTGTTCGCTCAACTCTAATTGTTATGTTACCTTTAAACTGACGAGCTCTAGTCATCACTCTCTAGAAAGATATCTGTTTTCTCTTCAGGGGTTATTCTGAGCTGTTATTTGTCTGTGATGTTCAGCACCTATCTTGGACAGCCCAAAAAGACAGATATTCCTCTGGCATGCTTTAATGACACCGACAAGGAGAAAAGCCAATTTATTTTTACAAAGGTAACAGCACATATGTCTTCACTGACTGTTTATTTTGCTGATGCTTTGTAAAAGAAATTACATTTATCGGAAATGTTTTATCAAAATCTATATTTTTTTGTTAAATCTACTAATACAAATGAGAAGGAATCTATTTTCTGTAGATGGTTTAATTTGGTAATTGAAAGTTGTTCCTTGTGGGGAAGTTATTGTTCTATAGAAAATAGTAACACTGTAATAAGAACAGCAGTAACAGTAATAATAATAACAATAATAATAACAGTAGTAATAATAATAATAAATGTTGTCACTGCAGACAGGTTCCAGTATCCAAGTATGCTGATGACGTAGGATGTGCTGTATTATACTATGTTATAATGAGAAACTAAGAAGACATATTCCTTTGCATGTAAGGCTAACAAATAACAGTTGCTACTTGTTTACCTTAGATTACATTACTACGTTTTTTAGCATGTGGATAATAAACGTAGTAAAGCAAAATTGGGGTATATATATTTTTTAACAATAGAAATAGATATGGCGCTGGTTCTATGGATATTTAAAATTTTGTGTCAACTTGTAACTTAGCAGCCTGGATTCACTCTTGGGAGAGAGTAGAGACATAGGACGGACTGGAATCAATATTTTTTTTTTTAAATCAAAAAGGCTTTATTGAAAATGTAACAATATCCAGTACAAGGAACACTTTTCTGTTATCCCATCTTTACAGAATATACACATGGACATCTCAAAGAACATATAATATTAATTGTACAGCACTGTCAACCCTCCCGGGTCGTTAACATCACAATCCTCTTCCCATTCGCCTCCTCCCAGGAAAGTGCTATCCTTCCATTTTTTCTCCATCCTTTCCATGTAGCTTCCAGAAATAAGTGGTGCGTGATCCCATGGACAGTGACCCTCAAACAAACCCTTAGCTGTTCAACAGTATTAAGTATTAAGTAGGCCCCTGTAGAAGTCTCACCATCACTAGTTTCCTAGGACTTAAACCTGGCGTGTCCAACTATGGCGCCCACAGTTTCTCAAACTTACTCCCAGTGCCCCTGTGTTGGTATGTGTATTTCTCCATTATTGGGGTATTGCCCATATGAGTCACCCAAGTGGCCACACTGGGCGGGCTGGAGGATTTCCAACTAATCAGGATTACCTTCCTAGCCTGGAACAAAGCCTGAGAGAGGCCGTTCTCATCCCCTCCTCCGGAATCACCTCTTCCAGTATGCCTAAGAGACAACTTGTCGGGGCAAGGGTAACTTTAGTCTGGAAGACTCTGTTAAGTGTCGATAGGACCTCAGTCCAGTAGCGATGGAGCTTTGGACATCTCCATAGCAGGTGGATAAGATCCCCGGGTGCCCGCCCACACTTTCCACACAATGGGTCTGACAGCTTGCCCATCTTGTGCAATTTGACCGGGGTATAATGCGCCGTGAGTATTGTATAGAGTTGGGACACTTTTTGTGAGATGGTAAGGGAACTCATGGATACTGACAAGAGTGCCTCCTCCCATTGATCCCCTGTCAGTGGTCCAACATCTGCCTCCCACTGGTTGCATGCCCCCATAGGGTGTGCCTTCAGGTATTCCGTAAGTAACAGGGAATAACATTGGGAGATTAATCTCTTAGTGTCAGTGCTATTATGCAGTAGATGGAACACGGGGGTCAGGGTGAGTGCACCTATTCACCAGCGTCCTCCTGAACCCTTATTGCATACCTTAACTTGAGGTATTGAAAGCTCATTGTGGCTGGGAGAGAGAATTTGGATTGTAAGTCTGGGAACGGTAAGAGTTTCCCTTGTTTGAATATATGACACAAAAGTGTCACTCCGTAGAGGCGCCACCTGGGTCCCTGGTCCAATTTGGCAAGCTCAGTGTACATCCTATTATGCCATATTGGACTGTAAGAGGTGAATCCCTGTTGTAGCTGTCTACATTTGTTCCACACTTTTTGGACAAGTGCGTAAGTGGGCATCTTTTTGTTAGGTTTTTGAAAGAGTTGGGCTTCCAGTCCTTCCTGAACAATGCCTGTCCCGGTGCCCCTCAACAGGAGGCTGGCTGCTGAGCCAGGGGGGCACAGGCCCACGGATCCCACCAGATGTTGCAGCAGAGCTGCAATATAATATAGCCAAGGATTGGGGAGTGCCAAGCCTCCCCCTTCCTAGGGATACTGTAACTGCTCCAGTTTAATTCTCGGGGTGCCTTTGTTCCACAGCAGCTGGCGAAAAAGTGTGTTAACCACTCGAAACATTTTCAGTGGAATCATGACCGGGGAATTGTGTAGTATATACAATAACTGGGGCATCAGTATCATTTTGATCAGGTTTGTTTTGCCCGCTAATGACAGTTTCAGCTTATTCCATGTGTTCATTTTGTCCCTAAATCGTGACACTAAGGGGTTAATGTTGTATTTGTCATAATCTGTGATTTTGGGAGTAATCTGAATATCTAGATATCTAAAGGAGGATACATTAGGTTCAGGGCAGGAAGTGGGCAGCTGGTCCCCGGCTGTCCGTCCAGCATCATCAAGGCTGATTTAGCCCAGTTGATCGTGAGTCCTGAGTATCTACCAAACTCCAAGATGATGGACATTACTTCGGTTAGGGAAGAGGACATATCCCCCCAGGAGAAGCAGCATCTCGTCTGCATAGAGCATGATCTTTTCATGCAGATCTCCATACCTATAGCCCTCCACGTGCGGACTATCACGTACCAGGGCCTCCAGCGGTTCTATGGCGATTGCGAAAAGCAGGGGAGATGGGGACAACCCTGCCTGGTCCCCCTGCCCAACGCAAAAGCCTGTGACATCCTGTCCGACACTCTGATCGCCACCCTTGGGGAACTGTATAGTAGCCTTACCTACGCTATAAAACGCGGGCCAAACCCAAGTTTGGAGAGCACTACCCACAGTTACCGCCAATTGATACTATTGAACGCCTTATTGGCGTCGAGGGATAGCAGCGCTCGGTGTCCTGTATTATCCGCTGGCGTCTGCATGTTTAAAAAGAGCCTTCTGAGATTTGTGGCCGTTGATTTTTGTGGCATAAAGCCCGCTTGGTCAGGATGGATTATGGAGGCTATGATCTTATTGACCCTAATTGCCAGTACCTTGGCTAGAATTTTAACATCGCTCTAAACTCTGGAGCAATGATATCAGCCTATAGGAGCTAGGGTCTAGCGGATCTCTGCCAGGTTTGAGTAGAAGGATAACATTTGCCCTTGACATTGATTCCAGCAAGCTACCCGACTCCATTGAAGCGTTAAAGACTTCCAAGAGTCTGGGTAAAACCTTCTCGTCGTACATTGTATACACCTCCATCAGGATACCATCATCCCCCGGAGCCTTGCAGGTTGGAAAAGAGCAGGCCGCCTTCTGCAACTCCTCCAAAGTAAGCGGAGCATCTAGATTTGAGCTGTCACTACTTGACAGAGTTGGTAGTGTGATACTAGAAAGGTAATCATCGAGGGACTGGGTGGGATAATCATCCTGTGCCCGATATAGGTCAGCATATAAGGATGCCAGCTCAGTGACAATTTGTTCTGGGTCATTAATAACTCTCCCAGTGTGTGAGTGTATGGCTCCAATCACAGGGGACTGTTGTTGCAATTTGGCTATTTTGGCCAACGGGCGACCTGTTTTCTCCCCTTCCTCATAGAAAGCCTGCTTGGCAAAGAACCTCTTGTGTTCCGCGGCGAAGAATCCAGCGATTCCTGAGCCGCTATCCATGCCTCCCTCGTGAAGTTCACTGGGTCCGTCACATAAGCCATTTCCAACTGCCCAACCTGATCCTCCATCTGGGGAAGCAGGGCTGATGAGTTAAGTTTTACTGCCTGAATTTCCGCTATGAACACCCCCCTAAGATATGCCTTGAAGGCCTCCCACCGTCAAATTAGTGTGTTGCCTATGGGAACAGAAGAACTGCGTAATTTGGCTTACAATGTGGTCTTGAGAAGGAAATAATTTGAGCCAAAATGCGTTTAGCTTCCACGGGGCCCTTGGCAGAGTAGAATCAGGCTGGGCAGTCAACCAGACCGCCATAGGTGAGTGGTCTGACACCCCCCTAGGATGATATTCAATTTTAGTGACCAAGGGAATAACATGCGGGGAGCCCACACAGAGGTCAATTCGGGACAGGGACCCGTGGGTCTTGGAAAAACAAGTAAATTGCTTTACATTGGGGTGGCAAAATCGCCACACGTCCAGCCACCCTATCTCCCCCAACAGGCGCCCCAGGGCTGTGCCCCTGGCCCCCAATGGTGGAGAGGCTGGCGGATGACAGTCCAACCGTGGATCCAGGTACCCATTAAAATCTCCCAGAATCAATACAGGTGGATCGGGCTTTGAGGCTAAATATGTCAGTAACAGTTGAAGCACTTCCCTTGAAAACGGTGGTGGTATGTATATATTTGCAAACATCATTGTAATAGTAAACAGTTTGCAATGCAGAAAGACAAATCTACCCGATACATCTATCATAGAGTCCAGTTCTTGATACGCTAATGCCTTGTGGATTAGGATACTCACCCCCCTGGAATAGGAGGTGTGCGTCGAATGATACCTCCCAACCCAGAAGTAGTCCAGGCACTTTACTGTTTCTGGAGTGAGATGAGTTTCTTGTTGCCCCACTATGGCTGGGTGAAATTTATGCAGGCACACTGAGATCACGGTGCATTTCATTGGATCATGCACTCCCCTGACATCCCAAGAGATCAGGGGGGTGGGAGGCATCCTGGAAGAGTCTGTTGGGTCATGCCCCGAAGGGCTAGATGCAAGGACAGAGCCCACGTCATTAGGCTAGTGGGCGAGGTCAGTGCTGGCAAAGTCAGTTGTAAAGGTCTTTCTGCGGAGCATTCCGTGGGGTGAGTGGTACTGGGTGCTTATATCCTTTCGGATGAAGAGATAAGTGTGCAGCAGCGCAACAAGGAATTTGCAAGTGCCCACCGGGCACTGAGAACTAGGAGTGGAAATCCACAACAATAGGCTTCCAAATAAAGTCAGCCAAACATTTTGTCTGTTCATTTGCATAAGTGAAAGATTTAAGCTTTCCAAAGATTATTGAGCGTCGCAGTAGGAGTCGTGATAGGTTGGACCTCGGCTCAGGTAAGTTACAGGTTCACATACCGGATGATGGAGAGCCTTTCTTTATCCCCCCCGGGGGGGGGGCAAGGATGCAAGGCTGATGAGTCCTCCTCTGCTGCATGGCGGCGCCTTCCCAGATCCTGTTAGTTTCTGTCCAGCTAGGATGCTGCAACTGGTGCATTCTCAAAGAAAAGAGCTTGTCTTCCGACTGTTACCCTCAGTTTAGTGGGGCATAACATGGCATAGGATAGTTGTAGCTTTTGCAGCCGTTTTTTGACATCGGCGGATTTTGATAGTTTACGTTGCACCTCAGCGCAAAAGTCCGAGTAGAATGAGATTTTAGTGCTTTGATACTTAATAGTGCATTATCTCCCGGTCCTTGTAATTCAGGAGTCTGGCAAGCATTGATCTAGGAGGGTTCCCGGGGGAAAGGGTCTAGGAGGGGTACGGTGCGCATGTTCCACCGCATAGAGAGCTGTAAAGGCATCCGTTCCGAACACCTCTTGCAACCATTGTTCCACAAAGGTCGTGGGGTCCTTACCCTCCACCCTCTCCGGGAGCCCCACTATGCGGACATTATTTCGCCTCAATCAATTTTAGATGTCATCTGTTTTATTGTGTTCTAGGGCCACTTGTTGCGCGGCCATTTTTGCATCTCTAGCCAGGGGGAAGCTGATCTTCCAGCTCGCTCACGCGGCCTTCAACCGCGGTAGTTCTCGCCCTGACTTTCTGTATGTCCTGGCATATCAGGGACACCAATTCCTGTAGTCCCCCAAGGAGCTCCTCCACTGATGCCGCACACTTATGGACTGCGTGCAGGATTTCTGTCATTGTGGGCTGTGTGGCTTCCTTGGCTGATAGATCAAAAGGGTCAGGGACTGTGTCAGGGAGAGTCTCCAGTGACAAAGTGTCAACCATTATGTCTGTCTCCCCAGGCCCCTCCCGCTCTGGATAGTGTGTGTGCTCTAGGGGTTCCAGGGCAGGGGATCCCGGGGAGGATGTGAACTTTGGGGTGGAATATAACATGTCCTTAGGCTGCTCCTTGACTTAGTAACTTTATGGGACTTACCCTCCTGCTCTTTAGCCTGCTGCGTGTTCCGCTGTGTGAGCTGTGGCTGAAACATGCCGGCACCATCTTGGAGTGCCAGGGCCGTCGAGGCCTTGGCGTCTTCCTTGCCTTTGCGGGTCATCATGAGTTCCAGTCCGCTAACAGAGCAGTCCTGGGGCTTCAGGGAGTCCGGGTCAGTGTGTGAGACCAGGTTTTAAGCAGGATCACCGCCAAAGGACTGATTGTTGCAGGATCAGCTACGGGAGCTCTGTGAAGTGTGTCTCCTTACATGCCTTGTCCGGCCACACCCCTTGTCAAGTCACGTAAGTAACCCAATAAACATTTTCTTTTAACGGACTCATGGTCGGATTGCTCCATTTGCATTGCATTTTATACTTACCAAGCTGGGGCATGTATTACATCCTTGTACAAAAGCACCTTAAGATTGATTCCAGTCCATCATATATAGTTTTTAAGAACTGCCCAGGACTCTAGATGTGGCAATTATATTAGTTTTATTTTTTCAGTTGTTTTCTTCTTTAATTTCACTTGGTGAAGAGTGACAATGCTCACTCATTGGAGATGATTTGCTAAAGGCAAATAGCATGTGCACTTTGTAAAGTGCAGTTGCCTTCTGCAAATACAGTTGGTCCAGAGATAAGTAAATGAGGTAAGGCTAAGAATACTCAATCACATGCAAGGAAAATGTGAAAACTCCCATTCTTGTGCCACCAATGCCCCAGGGGGCATGTGAGAGGCATGCTCTTTGATCTCTGAGTCAGACTTAGCTGATCACAGAGCAGGGTAAAGGTCCTTTACCATGTGATCAGCTGTTCACGGAAGTAAACAGAAGCTGGTTACCGGCTGTTTTTTTTTCTTCAAGCTGGCAGCCTGAAGAAAATAATAAAGCTGGTAAACGGCTTCTGTTAGAGGGACCCATAAATGCCAACCAGTGCTGCTGATCAGTGCTCTCCATTGCTGCAAATCCATCCATGCCCACCAGTGCCACCTATCAGTGTCCATCAGTACTGCTAATCAGTGCCCATCAGTGCCTCAGCATCACTGCCTCCTTATCAGTGCTCACCAGTGCCACCTATCAGTGCCCATCAGTGGTGCATACCAGTGCCCATCAATGCCACCATGTCAGTGCTCATCAGTACCCATCAGTGTCACCTGCCAGTGCCCATCAGTGCCACCTATCAGTGCCACCTCTCCATGCCACCTATCAGTGCCCATCAGTGCCACATATCAGTGCTATTTATCAGTGCCTATCAGTGCCCATGAGTGCTACCCATCAGCGCTGCCTCATCAATGCTTCCTGATCAGTGCCCACCAGTGCCACTTCATTACTATCCATCAGTGCCACCTATCACTGCCCATCAGTGCCACCTATCAGTGCCCATCAGTGCCGTGTCATCAGTGCCCATCAGTGCAGCCTATCAGTGCCCATTAGTGCCCCCTCATCAGTGCCCATCAGTGAAGGAGAAAAATTACCTGTTAGCAAAGTTTTATAGCAAAATATGAAAAACGTTTTTTTTTTGTTTTTTTTTTTAATTTTCAGTCTTTTTTGTTTGTTTAGCAAAAAATAAAATCCCAGGGGTGATTAAATACCACCAAAAAAAAATCTCTATTTGTGTGAAAAAATGATAGAAATTTAATTTGGGTACAGTGTTGCATGACTGTGCGATTTTAATTCAAAGTGTGAGAGAGCTCAAAGCTGGAAATTGGTCCGGAACAGATCAGCAGGCAACAGGTTATCATGATAGGTGTGGATCACAATGACTGATATGGAATGTGAAAGTCTGCTTTTTAATAGTAAAAAAAAAACAAAACCACACACACACCGAAAAAAAAAAACCTTTAATCAAATAAAATACAAACACATGTGGCTTTTAAAATAAAGTTTAGTGATATCCCCAGAAAAAATCTAGTATCAGTCACTGCATCCATTGGGGTAATCTAGACATGTGCAGAATGTAAAAATTTGTTTTGTTTCCTTTGGATAGATGTGTTATGTTACTCATTTTGTTTCGTTATAGAATTCATTTAGTTTGGTTTTGAAATTTGTTTTCATTAACATTAGTTCCATTTTTGTTAAAATTAATTTTGTTTATTAATGTTCGAATGAATTCCAACTTTTCAGAAAGATTCAAATTCGGATCCATTGAATCAACCGATTTGAATTCTGTGTGAAGAATAGCTGGTTGTTAAGCAGCGGGCCAGGAAGCAGGGAGGCCGTCCACATCCTTAACAACCATGACTCATCATCTGTCAGCTGGCTTCGCCACTGACAGATGAATGTAAAGGAAAGAATGCCGGCATTGCCAGGCAATAGAAAAATGTTTTTAAAAAAATGGTGTGGGGTCCCCTCAGTCCATAGCAGGCCCTTTGGGTCTGATATGGATTTTAAGGGAAACCGCCCGTCAAAATAAAAATAAAAACGGTGTGGAGCCCCCCCAAAAATACATAGCAGACCCATATCCAAGCATGCAGCCTGGCAGGTCAGGAGGGGGGGGCCCTCCTGAACCATACCAGGCCACATGCCCTCAACATGGGGGATTGGGTGCTTTGGGGCAGGGGGCTCTGCCCCCCCACTCCAAAGCACCTTGTCTCCATGCTGATGGGGACAAGGGCCTCATCCCCACAACCGTGGCCAATGGTAGTGGGGTTCTGCGGGCAGGGGGATTATTGGGATCTGGAAGCCCCCTTTAACAAGGGGACCCCAGATCCTGGCCCCTCCCATGTGAATGAGTATCAGGTAAAAGTAATAAAAATACAGAGACAGTTTTTGACAAATCCTTTATTAAAAAATAAAAAACAGTGTCCCTTGATGTAGATCCATCATCAATCACGTTGCTCGCTGCACCCAAAAAATGTTTGTATTTTTAATAAAGGAATTGTCAAAATTGTCTCTGTGTTTTTATTACTTTTTGACACTATTTTGATGAATGGGTACTCATTCATATAGGGGGGCTGGGATCTGAGGACCCCCTTGTTAAAAGGGGCTTCCAGATTCTGATAAGCCCCCTGCCTGCAGACCCCCACAACCAGCGGCCATAATTGTGGGGATGAGGCCCTTGTCGCCATCAACATGCAAAGCACCCACCCCCATGCTGATGGCATGTGGCCTGGTACGGGTCAGGAGGGGGGGGGCACGCGCTCATCCTTTCCTGACCTGCATGCCCTGATAAGGGTCTGGTATGGATTTTGGGGGACTCCACACCATTTTTTAAATGCATTTTGACATGGGGTTTCCCTTAATATCCATACCAGAACTGCCAGTCAATTTAAATGTGATTTGACTCATTTATTTTCTTTAAAAGTGTTGTTTTTGCAGCAATATGTTCTGTACATGGTACAGATGCGCCGCTTTAAAGGCAGACTAAGGGGGCCCCCCAGGCACTATATTTAAAGGTATATTTTATTTTTGTTGTTTCACTTAAAGTGGGGTTTCCAGCCTGCCTGTAATGTGGCACATCTGTAGCATATATGGAACATGCTGCAGAAAAAATGACATTTCTAAAGAAAAAAATGCATTAAGTGACATTTAAATTGCTGGCAGTACCCCCCCCCCTTTGGGTCTGGTGTGGAATTTAAGGGGAACCCCATGCCAAAATGTAAAAAATGAATTGGTATGGATTTTGGGTTCCCCCAAAATCTATACCAGGCCCTAATCCGGGCATGTAGCCTGGCAAGTCAGGAAAGAGGGGGACGGGTGTGCGCCCTCCCTCCTGAATCATACCAGGCCATATTCCCTTAAGATGGGGGGTGGATGCTTCGGGGCAGGGGGGGCTCTTTAACAAAGGTGCCCCTAGATCCCCCACACTCATTCCCCAAAAATTGTCAAAAAGTAATAAAAACACAGAGACCGTTTTTGACAATTCTTTTATTAAAAAATAAAAACAGTGTCCCCCAATGTAAATCCATCGTCAGTCATGTCGCCTGCCTCACTCGAAAAAAAAAAAGGTGATCTCGCCGACATCAAGGCTGGCCGCCTACTGCAGGCTATGCTGTTTGACATTTCTTATATAGGTAAGGGGCGGGGCCACCTGGCTATGTCACCTGGTGGCACTGCCCCCCTTCTGTTCTGACATCATGGACTGGTGCATGCTGGGTCCGTGATATCCGAAGAGCGGTGCCACTAGGTGATGTAGCCAGGTGGCCCTGCACCTTACCTATACAAGAACTGTCAAACAGAGGAGCAAGCAGTGGGCAGATGGCCTCTGTGTTGGCAAGAACATCTTTTTTTGTTCGGGTGCGGCGGGCAGCATGATTGTCAATAGATCTAAATCGGGGAACACTTTATTCATTTTTTAATAAAGGATTTGTCAAAAACTGTCTCTGTGTTTTTATTACTTTTTCCTTCCAGATTCCGATAAGCCCCTGCTTGCAGACCCCGACAACCACCGGCCACGGTTGTGGGGATGAGGCCCTTGTCCCCATCAACATAGGGACAAGGTTCTTTGGGTTGAGGGGGCAGAGCCCCTCTGTTTCAAAGCACACACCCCCCATGTTGAGGGCCTGTGGCCTGGTATGATTCAGGAGGCAGGACGCTCACTTGTCCCCTCTTTTCCTGACCTGTCGGGCTGCATGCTCGGCTAAGGGTCTGTTACAGATTTTGGGTCCCACAACATTTTTATTTCTAAATTTTGGCATTTTTTTAAAACATTTTTCTATTGCCGGGCAATGCTGGCATTCTTTTCTTTACATTTGTCTGTCAGTGGGGAAACCCGTTCACAGATGATGAGTAGAGTTGAGCGGACACCTGGATGTTCGGGTTTGGCCGAACTTCGTGAAAAAGTCTGGGTTCGGTATCGAACTTGACCCGAACTTGACCCTGGACCCCGCAATCCCATTGAAGTCAATGGGGACCCAAACTTTTCGGCACAAAAATGGCTGTAAAAAAGTCCTGGCAAGTGCTAGAGGGCTGCAAAAACAGTAGGCGATGATTTTAGAATGATAATCTGTCCCTTACAGCAACAGCAGGAACCTGACCCTATAGGAGTAGGCAATGATTTTAGAACAATAATCTGTCTCTTACAGCAACAGCAGGAACGTGACCCTATAGGAGTAGGCGATGATTTTAGAACAATAATCTGTCTCTTACAGCAACAGCAGGAACCTGACCCTATAGGAGTAGGCGATGATTTTAGAACAATAATCTGTCCCTTACAGCAACAGCAGGAACCTGACCCTATAGAACTAGGAGATGATTTTAGAACAATAATCTGTCCCTCAAAGCAGTAGACTCTACCTAGTCCAGTATCAGATCGTTCTGTACTGCAGGATGAGATGTTATTAGATCTGCAATCTGTCCCTAAAACCAGAAGTAGTAAACTCTGCCTAGTCCAGAATCAGCTCGTTCTGTAATGCAGGATGAGATCTGCAATCTGTCCCTCAAAGCAGTAGTAGTAGTAATCTCTACCTAGTCCAGAATCAGATTGTTCTGTAATGCAGGATTAGATGTTATTATATCTGCAATCTGTCCCTCACAGCGCCGGCAGCATCCTCTCCCTACACTAGTGTGAGAGAATGTGACATGCAGCACTACGTGACTCCAGCTTATACAGAGGCTGGGTCACATGATGCACTGGCCAATCACAGCCATGCCATTAGTAGGCATGGCTGTGATGGCTTATAAGGGCAAACCAGTGAAACGCTTGTTGATTGGCTGCCCTGCAGCTATTCAGCTATTCAACAGGCGGGATCAAATACCCGAACCCAAACTTTTTTCAAATGTCTGGGTGCGGGTCACAGACACCCCAAAGTTCGGTACTTCGAGTTAGAGCTCAACTCTAATGATGAGTCATGGTTGTTAAGGATGCGGGTGGCCGGCTTCCCGGCCCACTACTTAAAGCGGTAGTAAACCCATGCATTTAACAGGTTAAAAACCAGTCACATTTCCGGCAGGTGCCGGCAATGTAACACTCCCATTGGTTGTACTCTAAGCCAAACTGTCCAACCATCCAATGGCTGGAGTCATAGCTGATCACATGTGCAGCATCATGGCAGCTGTAGATTAAACAAAGGCCAAGATGGCAGCATCCTTGGCTGAAAATGATAGGGGGGTTTACTACCACTTTAACAACCGGATATTTTTCACACAGCATTGGAATCGGTAAATTGTTTTTTGACTGCAAATCAAATCGAAAATCTAATCATTCTGAAAAATTAGAATTCATTAGAAAATTAATTAACGAAAACAATAAATGAAACTAATTTTAACGAATGTCAACGAAATACTAGGAATACTATTCATTACTATTTCAGTTTCCTAATCTCAGAATAACCAAAAATTTGTATTTGGACCCAAACAAATTGCACATTTCTAATGTCCATTATGGTGATGAACATGGTAAATTAAGTCAATCACAATGAACCATCTCTTGGCAGCCTGTACATGCTGTACTCCTAATAAATGAAACAATAAATTAAACTAATTTTAATGGATGTCAACGAAATACTAGGAATACTATTCATTACTATTTCAGTATCCGAATCTCAGTATAACCAAAAATTTGTATTTGGACCCAAATGAATTTCACATTTCTAATGTCCATTATGGTGATGAGCAAGGTAAATTAAGTAAATCACAATGACCCATCTCTTGGAAGCCTGTACATGCTGTACTCCTACCACTTTTTGCACCAATTTAATGTATCTAAACTTCACTCATGTTTGGCTCCAGCTTTTCAGAACTGAACTTGGGATGTTCTTGATTAATTTAGTGTTTTTTAAAATGCAGACAGCAACAGCATCTAAAGCTGCTCCTCCTTGATTTAGACTACAGAACACCTACCTCTTTCCTCATATTCAAAACATAGGGATTGGTGCTTTGTAGTTTTCAAAGGGGAACTGGGCAGGGCCGGACACTGCTTTGGAATTTTAGTGTAGCAGAGGCAGAGTGCAGAGGACATTACACACATTTAGAACAAAACGCTTTCAGTGGCATATTTACCAGATCTTAAGGGAGCAAATAACAGCTTGTTCAATTAAGCTTTAACAAAAAAAAAATGGAAGCTGGTTGGTTTCTAAGCAGACATGCTCCAGATTTTGCACTCTCCAGTTTTAGTAAATCAACACCTATATGTGCACCGACAACCAAGTGTAAAAGAGAATTGGATGAAAACTTCAAACTCAAAACTTTTGTGTCATTTGGTTGTACTTTTGCCTTGTGAATCAATAATTGCCACTAAGGGCATGCACTCTGTTTTCATCTTCCTAAACCAATAGGTGGTCCTATTACCTTTTTTGCAACAGAGTTGTCCCCAGGTTTTTCATGACATTCCTATTCATCACTTCTTTGTGCATGTACAAGTTATTTATTGCTTGTGCAGTGGCTAGCAGTTTAAAAAAGAACACCGCAATTGTTATCTCTTTCTTTGCTTTATTTTATTTTCTGCAAAAGAGTAACTTTCTAGCTTAAAGTTAATTTTTATATCCTTAAAAGATGATTTAATCCATTTATATAACAAGATAGGCTTAAACGCCATTAAATGCAAGCAAATCCAATAGGGGTATTAGGATGTTTGTAAAATGGTTCACAGAGGAATGCACCACCAGATGTTTTAATTCAAACACAAAAGCAATTGATGATTTTTTGAGAGAGTATCTGAAAAAACATCAAAGTAGAAAACAATACATTAACAAATCAATGCATTAGAGATGCTTAGTAAAGATTTCTGTGGATGCTTCTATAACAGTATTGGGAAAACTATGAAATCATTCTTTACCAAATGGGCCCCTGAGACCTTTACAAGCATGTGTATTGTTTAAAAAAATGCCCCTATTAATGTTAAAAAAAATATATAAGCTAAAGGTGTTTTGAATGTATTGGGTTAATGTAATGGTAGTGGTAGAGATATTTAAAAAGTAGCTTTTTATTTTTAATTTAATTCTTCCTTGAAGGAAATCCTAATGTTGGTGTTACATGAGGGCAGTGAGGGTGCATGAACTGACTGCAGATCTTGCGCTTTACTAAAATCTGGAAATCTATCACATATGGGTTCTAATGCCCTGGCCATTAGCCATTTTGCATGTTTAGGGTTAATCGGGCATTTCAAGACAGGTTTGTCAACACCAATAATCTGCTGTATTGTATCACAGCTTTGAAAATGTTAATGGTCACATATTGCAACACTACTGTATATTTGTTGTAGGAATATGATTTTTTGCAGCATCATAATATTATCAGCACTATATAGGTGTAAATGCCATCCTATCCACTATTATTATTATTATACAGGATTTATATAGCACCAACAGTTTGAGCAGGGCTTTACAATATAAAAAGAGACATTACAGCAGGCAATATAATCCAAAACAAGAGGGTTAGAGAGGCCCTGCTCCTGCGAGCTTACAATCTAAGGGCTGGTGAAACAAAAGGTAGGGACTGTGAGGGATAAAATGATGAGGGGAGTAGAGGATTCCGTTGTTTGCTGGAGGCAGGATAGGCCTCCCTGAAGAGATGAGTTTTCAGGGATCACCTAAAAGTGGACAGAGTAGGAGATAGGCGGACAGCTTGGGGTACAGAGTTCCAGAGGATGGGAGAGGCTCTGGAGAAGTCCTGGAGACGAGCATGGGAGGAGGAGACAAGGGAGATAGAGAGCAGAAGGTCTTGGGAGGAGCAAAGAGGACAGTTTGGGTGATATTTGGAGATGTAGCTTGGGGCAAAATTGTAAATGGCTTTGTATGTCATGGTTAGGGTTTTGAATTCTATTCTTTGGAAAATGGGAAGCCAGTGGAGAGATGGGCAGGGGGAGTGGCGGACACCGAACGGTTTGTAAGGTGGATGAGTCTGGCAGCAGCATTCATGATAGACTGAAGAGGGGATAGCTTGCAGAGAGATAGGCCAATTAGGAGGGAGTTACACTAGTCAAGGGAGTGAATAAGTTGCTTAGTAGTGTCAACGGTTAGGAAGTGACGTATTTTGGAGATGTCTCAGAGGTGAAGTCTGCACGATTTGGACAGTGATTGGATTTGGGACTGAAAGGACAGGTCAGAGTCTAGGATTACACCTAGCACCTTGGCATGAGGGGAGGGACTGATAGTTGTATTATTGATCTTGATGGAGAAGTCAGGGGGAGGGGCATGGGCTGAAGGAAAAATTATGAGCCCAGTTTTAGAAAGATTGAGTTTGAGAAAGTGGTGTGACATCCAAGCTGATATGTCAGTTAGTTAGTAATGTGAGAGGAGACTGAAGGTGTGAGGTGAGGAGTAGAGAGATAGAGTTGTGTGTCATCAGCATAGAGGTGGTGTTGGAAGCCATGGGACTTTATTAACAGACCAAGGGAGGAGGTGTAAATGGAGAAGAGAAGGGATTCAAGGACAGAACCTTGACCTCCCCAACGGAAAGAGGAAGTGGAGAGGAGGAAACAGAGTTATAGGTCACACTGAAGGAGCGCTCTGACAGGTAGGAGGAGAGCCAGGAGAGAGCAGAGTCTTGAAGGCCAGTGGAGTTTTTTAAGGAGGAGGGGATGGTCATGGTATCAAAGGCTGCAGAGAGGTCAAGTAGTATGAGTATGGAGTAGTGGCCATTGGTTTTAGCAGTTAGTAGGTAATTAGTGAGCCAGTGGAGTGTAGCAAGCGAAAGCTAGACTGTAAGGCGTCAAGAAGATTGTTTTCAGTGAGGTAGGAGCTAAGACGGTTGTAGACTAAGCGTTCTAAAAGTTTTGATGCAAATGGAAGCAAGGAGATGGGTCTTAAGTTGTTTAGGCTGGTGGGATCCAGTGAGGGTTTTTAAGTATGGGGGTGATCAGGGCATGTTTTAGATGGGAGGGGAAGGTGCCAGTAGAGAGGGAGAGATTGAAGATGTGGGTGAGGGAACATAAGATAGAAGAAGATGGTAACCGTAGTAGATGTGAGGGAACAGGATCCAGGGGACAGGTGGTAAGGCAGGCTTCTGAGAAAACTTTAGAGACCTCTTCGGTAGTAGCAAGGTCAAAAGAGAAGAGTGTTGACAGTGAAATTGTATAGGTTATGTTACGTGGGTAAGATTTCTGGGCAGTGGAGATGTCCCCACGAATTGCATCAATCTTGTTTTTGAAGTGGTTTGCAATGTCGTGAGCAGTGAGTCAGTGACTGGATAGAGGTAGTGGTGGAGAAAGTAGAAAATTAAAAGTAGAGAAGAGACGATGAGGACTGGAGGACAGAGTATTAATGAGGGTGACAAATTAGGTTTGTTTGGCAGCATGGAGGGAGGAAGTGTATTTTAACAGGGCAGATTTATATTGAGCGAACGCATGCTGGGATTTGGTTTTACGCCACACTCGCTCCAGTGCACTGCTATGTCTCTTAGGGTTTCTGGTGTCGTCGGTCTGCCAAGGTTGTAATGGTTGGGGCCTGACATTTTGTGACGTGAGAGGAGCCAGAGAATCCAGTGAGGATGAAATTGAACTGTTTTAGATAGAGGTGGCCAGGTTAGGGCAAGATAGGAATGAGGTTTTGTCATGGAGGTGGTCAGTTGCAGAGTAGAAAAGAGAAGGAATAAAGTGGCAAAGGTTTCTGCGGATAATTGTTTTCTGCTTGGTGGGACAGGTGGTTGAGGTGAAAGTGATGAGGTTGTGGTCAGAAAGAGGAAAGGGGGTGTTGGTGAGGATGTAGGGGGTGCAAAGATGGGAGAAGACAAGGTCAAGGGTATTACCATCAGAGTGAGTGGGGGACTGTGTCCATTGTGTAAGGTCAAAGGATGAGGTTAATTTGAAAAGTTGGGATGCATCTTGGCTGTTAACATTGGTGGGGATGTTGAAATCACCAAGGATAATAGTGGGTAATGTGGAGGAGAGAAAGTACAGTAGCCAGGCAGAGAAGTCATCAAGGAAGCGTGACACTGGTCCAGGGGGATGATAGATCACAGCAATCCTTAGAGAAATGGGAGAAAACAGACGAATACAATGTGTCTCAAAAGAAGAGAAGGATAGAGAGGGAGGGGTAGTCAGGACTTGAAAGGTGCTCAGCGGGGATAGAAGCAAACCAACTCCACCTCCTTTCCATCCACTGGGTCTGGGTGAGTGAGTCCAGTGGAGGCCTCCATGAGAGAGAGCTGCATGCAAGGCAGAATCTGACTCTTGAAGCCATGTTTCTGTGATTGCAAGAAGGTTAAGGGAGTGGGAGACAAAAAGGTCATGGGCAGAAGTGAGTTTATTGGAGACAGAGCAGGCATTCCAGAGGGCACATGAGGAGGTGGGAGTGGATGTTGGGAGCAGAGGGATCAAGATAAGATTGAGAAGATTGCGGCTGATGCTGGAGTAGGGAGGGTCCCGGGTGTGGGGGTGAGATCCCGAAGGACCAGGATTAGGGGAGATATCCCCAGAGGTTAGCAGAAGGAGGAGGGTGAGGAAAGTAAGATGAGATGTGTATGAGTGCACATACTTTTCTGTCCTTCTGTGTGGGTCAGCAGGTGGGTTAAGTATTAGCAGGAGGTGATGAGAACAGTAGTAGGGAGAGGGTAGAAGTGATGGTGGTTTTCAGGTGGAGTATTTGAAAGCAGAGGATACTAGTAAGTCAGAGCAGAGGGGACATATTAAGGGGTGGTAGGGATAGGTTTCAGATTTGCAGGATGCCTTCCAAGGTGGTGGTTTGTAGTCAATCCAGAGTGGAGTAGAGTCCTTTATGGTATTTTCTTGCTGCTTTTGTTATCCTGCTTTAGTTAAACTGCTGCTACATTATTATGACTGAGTTACTGTTTTGGGGGCTATATTTGTTGATGTTTATATCTAGCGTCCTAAATTAAGTTCAAAGTACAATTTACCAAGTAACGTTTTTAACTTCTTTAGCGTTACTTTCTAACCATGTAATAACTTTCAAGCGGTAAATGTGCACGGAAATATTTCATATACATCAGTACCAGATATGAATGGTCACACAAATTCAGTCATGTACATGGTGCAAAAATTAAACCAAAAGAAATTTAGCGCTGATAACCCTGAATGCAAATAAGCCACACCAAATTTCAGAACCACTTTTCAGAATCTGAAAGCAATCATTTAGAATGACTCTGGTGGGCAAGACAGATCCTTCTTGGAATGCTGGCTTTGATCATGATCCCATGTGTGAAGTGCTTCTGAGTCTAATGTAATATTTTGCTTTTCTCATTGTGCTTGAAATTCAGAGGCGGAAAACAGGAGACATGCTGCATCACACAGTATAATCAACATCTAACAAGAACAAAGATGGCTCTACACCTTTGAAAAACAACAGACAACTCCAAGAATCCGATGAGAAACACAATGAGATTTTCGGATGTATTCAGATGTGATGTAATGTATTGCATTGTATTTGTATTGTATTTTTGGATTAAAACTGTACTGATTAAGCAAAATTTGCACGATCTGGTATTGTGCGAGAAAAAAATTTGTATTTGTCTCTTTGGATAATTTCAGACAAATTGTCTTAATTGGCTCTCGAAAGCTGCATACTAACGATCAGATTATCATACGATCATACGAAAGCGATATTTTTCGCCTGATTTTCTGATCGTGTGTACCAGGCTTTAAACTAGCTAGGATGATGGAAATTGCTCAGAGCCATCAGCACAATGGAACAGATGGTAGCCTAAGAAAATAGCAGAAAACATCATTATTTAGGTGAGACTGTTGGCTTGAAATGATTTACAGTGCACATCTTACCACAACCCTTACCTCAGTCTATAATCATTTCTCAAGTTTTCTTACACTTTTACTCAAAATGATATTAGAGTTACACTTATTGTTCATATTGCTGGGGTTGTGTGTAAAGATAGTGGTTATTTTTCAGTCTTCTCAACAGCCATTGGTGGTGATAATAGCCTTCCCAAGGCGCTCCACCGTTAAAGAAATTGTAGCAGTATATTTGTCAGTGATTACCTGCACAAGCTAAACAAATCCCTGTGTCATCTAGGCCCTTCTCCATCTGGACAAATTACTTGCTCTATAAACTCTTAAAAATTCTTAAATCACTCAGCATTAGCAATACTGCTGTGATGCTTCACTGCCAAATCCATAAACATTTTTTCATCATTCTCAGTGACTGTACTGCAGGAGTTTTGGTTCAGTCTTTGTCTACAGCATTATTGGCATTACCTCTTTGTCTGGTCTCAAAACCTGCAACTTCCTTATGCTGTATTGCATAACGATATACTGTCAGTAAATTCCTTTTCCTGGCTATAAAGAGATTTTAAGTATAGTTATTTAATCCTATAAAATACCAGTAAAATGTTGGTATTGTAGCAGATTTTTAAAGCCACAAAAGAAAAAAAGCGGGGTGAATTTGAAAAATTGTCAGCAATTGTTTTATGAATCTTTTTTGCATACAATTTGCAAATTTTTTGACAGACAGCCATGAAAATGTATTTTACGCACCAAATGACACAGCAAGCATAACAGTGAGACTCTGTAGCAAACAATGTTGCCAGCACTTGTTCTTACCCAGTTAGGCTGTGTGTGGTAATTCGTTTTGAGTAATTAACCTCTGTAAGGCTTCTTTAACATTGACATCATCCGCTCAGTCATGTTTTTTCAAAGAAAAAACTGATTCAGTTTACATCAGTTTTCAATTCTGTTAAGTTTAGTTTACATCAGTTTTTCATCCATTTTTACATAATCTTTTTTCTTTTTTTGTTTACATGATTAAATAATTATTTTAGGCCTGAAGATTACTGAAAACACTTAAACATTATATATTTTCCCAAAAGCAGACACCCTAGAGAATAAAATGGTCGCAGTTCCAATTTTTTTATGCCACATCGCAACGGTTTATGAAATGCAAAATGTGAGTACAAATACACTACAGTTAATGTTAGAGCGCACAAATGCAATAAATGACCCAATTTTTTGGTAAAATATAAAATATGAAGTTCTATCAAGTAAATAGTTACCCAACATGTCAAGCATTAAATGAAACAGCAAAAAAAACCTTCAATACCCTATATTTTCCGTACGCTGTTTTTGTATATACTCCCCAATGCATTGGTTTTTGCAAGTATGCATGCGTATGTGGAGGTGATGGGGCTCAAACTTTTTTTGTTTGGTGGCGGGGGGGCAATTTGTGCAAGGAGAGGGGCAGGAGAGGAGAGGAAAAGAGCAGTGTGTACATACAGGCTTCCTCACTTCCTCACTTGCCCACTTTGAATGTCATTGCCTGCTCTGAATGTCATTGCCGGCTCTGAATGCAATTGCTTTCTCCTTTGTTTACTTTAGCACCAGAGAAGGAGCTGTCATTTGGGACGATATATATATTAGTGCAGTGCTCCCACAATATAAAGTGCTATGTGTGCTAATACTCATAAATACTATATTGGAAGGAAGGAAGGTTACCGCGCTAGGCAAAAAAGAGTGCTGCTGCTGCGGTGAGCTGCCACCTGAATCGACCAAATTAATCGTAGAGTAATATGTATATGTGTGGGCGGCGCTAAACCATATCTTATGATAAATAATGCTTATTGGAATAAAGTGCAAGTGTATCATATAAAGTGCAAATCTGTGAGGCTATGAGCCTTAGTGCAAAGAATAAACAAAGTAAACTGGTGCATATATGAACCTTTGAACATACATAAAGTAAGGAAAATTATTCTTATGTAATCAATACCCAGTGTATATACTTAGGAGAATAAAAGTCCATATAAAAAGTCAGTTTCAAATATAGTGTGTAGATAAAATGTGTAAATAAGATTGTGCAAATAAACTGGAAATGAAATGGTAGTATGACCAAACAGAGTTGTCCAAAAATCCACAAATGTGAAACGGTATATGTTGAGGTTTCGAATGGTGATGGCATTCAGAGCATGTAGTCCACAATGGGCTGGCAGTACAAAATTGAATAAATGAAAACTCCAACCCTTTCAGAGTGGAGGCTTACCGGAAGGAAGAGATATTAGCACCTTTAGGAATAGGCTAATAAGCCTCAAGGGTGTCCGGATCCGTGGTCGCGTCACACTCTCCTCCGGTGTTCACTTCGCGTCACACTCTCCAGACGGGGGAACTTTGGTGTCCACTTCTAAGGGGCGACTAGGCACGCTCCAGGTAAAGATCCCAGTCCGGCTGTCCAGGGGGTCTGCGAAGCTCTTATATTGGGGTCACCACAGGAGGGGTAGGCACCTCAGTCATCCGATCGTGTTAGAAAAAATAAAAAGCAAGGCACTCGCCATCGTGTAAAAACCTCATGTTGAGGGGGGTAATTTATTTGAGTTAAATATGTTTAAAAATCAACAGAACGAATTTCTTATAAAAACACAAGCTTGTATCAAGTAGAAGGTAAAGTGCTGCAGCAATCAAAATAAAAATAAAATAAAATATAAAAGCTTGACCTTCCATGGATATATGTTATTGCCTGAAGAGTATGTACTAAAAAGTAATACTCTCTAGGCTCTCTAGGTGGTCAGAAGCCCCCAGACGACGTGTATTAACACGAAACGCGCCGGGCGCTTCTGACCTATTGATTGCTGCAGCACTT
>BLSH010257375.1:486133-499969 GCA_018402905.1 Glandirana rugosa | reverse complement strand
CCGGTGTTCTTTTATCACTGTCGACGTTTTTTTGTAGGGCACTTGCCCTACCCTTACCCCCATTTTACTTCATTTTGCAGCCCTCTAGGGCTTTCCAGGACTTTGTTACAGCCATTTTTGTGCCTAAAAGTTAGGGTCCCCATTGATTTCAATGGGGTTCGTTGTCCGTGCGATTGTTCGGGTTCCTTCCGGACCCGGACCCGGACTTTGTCCCGAAGTTCGGACGGACCAGCAGAACCCGGACTTCCAGAGGTTCGCTCAACTCTATTAGAGATTATTAAAATAACATATTAATAGTGAATCCTTTTGCAGCTGTCACTATTTTCTTGTGGCCCCTATTAGGTGCATTTGCAGCCATTTTCTAATAGATCATATGGGGAATATATGTTCCCCAGCTAGCTGGAAATTTTATCCCATCACTCCTTGTGTATGTGTGGAGTTATGGTTCCTTATCCAGATTAATACATGTATTGAAGATAAACTGTTTGTTTGGAAACAAATATGTCCATTTATCTAGATTATCATCGGGGCATTTAGTGTATATAAATCTTTGGGCCGCCGCTAAAGTAAGCAAAGGAGTAAGGTCACCTAGTAATGTCACTTTCTTTACTTCAGCGGCGGGGCCGAATGACAACTCCTTCTCCGGTGCTAACGTAAACAAGGTGCCAGCAATTGCATTCAGTGCCGGTAATGACATTCAGAGTGGGCAAGTGAGAGAGCCTGTATGTACACACTGTCCCCTCTCTGTAAACACTGCTCCTCTCTTTGCACACACACTTCTCCCCTTCTGCTGTGCACACTGCCCTCCGTAGCTGCATCCGGTCTGGCATTTTTTGAAATATCTTGTTTACATTCTGCTGTCAGCAGTGAATCCCCAAATGACAGCATAAGAGATAAGTAACAGGTTGTTAGGACACAGGTAGGTGCTGGCTCCTAACAACCAATGCAAAAACAGATGTAGAAATAGACCGCTTGTCCATTAGTTTAGGTCCTTTCCATTTTGTTTAATGATGCAAAAATAGAGTCTTGTTACATTTAAAAAAACGGACCTGAAGGAATGCGGCTGTAAACAGATATAATGATCATCTGTTAACATCCATTTGCCCATAGGAGTACATTGCTGTCCATTTTTTGTCTGCCAACAGATGAATGAAAAATGGGCAGATGCAATGCTGTGTGACAGGACTCTAAACAACACTTTTCCAACGTGGGGTGGGGGGGGGGCAGGCATATGAAAAGGAGACTAAAAATCCACATGCTGACAAAATAAATACAAAATACAGATATGCAACAGCTCATATTTATCTGACCTAAAAAAATGTATTTGTTGGCCTTGTGGATAATAAATAAATAAAAACTATATGTACAAACCACTACTGTATCTCCTTTAAATGTCTGAGAACCTAAAGAAAAAAAACTCTTTCTAGCGATTTATTCTTCTTTTTAATTTGGCGCTTTGGCAGTATGGGAACAGTATTATAATCCTGATAAAACTTAACTTTTAATGGTTAAAGGGCAAATTTATAAAAGAGTTATAAAAGATTAATTAGTTCAATATAAAATACAATTATACAGTAGTTCAAAGGTTAATAATTAATCACACAATGATAGTATTAAAGGTGAAGTGTAAGCCTAGCCATACATGAGTCATTTTTTTTTCAACTAGACGGTTGAATGAAAGAAAAAGACTTGATTACCCCATTGATGCAGATAGGGGAATTCCTCCCACTGAATATTATATTCTGACAGCAAGGAGACTTACCCGCCATCAGAATAAATGGACCAGCATCACCAGCTATAGACAGCAAACATTTTTTCCAATAGGCTGGTTGTACACAAGTCAATTGATAGAGTGACATGTGTACAACTAACTTGCCCATACATGGATTAAAATTCGGTTGGTCCCTGCTGAACCCGACGAATTTCGATCCATACATGGCAGGCTCTAACAGTTTGCAGGACCAGAAATTGAGTTGGATGGCGTCATGGCTCATTTTAGAAAGTGCAGGGTTAGAGGGCAATTGTAATGCTGATTAAATAGTCAGAAATAAAATGTGAAATTATTTTATAAATTTATATTTTATTTGTTTTAAGCCCAGAACATTTTTTTTTTATAATAAGCTTTATTGGATTTTTAAGAACATAATATAATAAAGCGTTCAGGATAGTAAGTGAACAGGAACAAGTATACTCATCAAATTTTACTCATGTAAATTTTTTACATGGCATCAGATAAAAACCTTAGCGAGTTGAAAATACAACATATACAGTTATGCTCATAAGTTTACATACCCTGGCAGAATTTATGATTTCTTGGCCATTTTTCAGAGAATAAGAATATAACACAAAAACATTTCTTTCACTCATAGTTAGTGCTTGGCTGAAGCCATTTATTATCAATCAATTGTGTTTACTCTTTTTAAATCATAATGACAACAGAAATATCCCAAATGACCCTGATCAATAGTTTACATACCCCAGTTCTTAATACCGTGTATTGCCCCCTTTAACATCAATGACAGCTTGAAGTAATTTCTGGTATTGTGGATGAGGCTCTTTATCTTCTCAGATGGTAAAGCTGCCCATTCCTCTTGGCAAAAAGCCTCCAGTTCCTGGAAATTCTTGGGCTGTCCTGCATGAACTGCACGTTTGAGATCTCCCTAGAGTGGCTCAATGATGTTGAGGTCAGGAGAGAGGCGTGGCTTGGTGATGACTAGAGATGGCAGCTTGAACCCCTCGCTCCGTGCCATAGAGGTCCTGCAAGCAGCCTAACCGAGCCCTGCACCACGGCCGACATGGGGAAAAACAAGCGGAATAGTATAATGATTGTCGCGCCAAATCTTCACAATATAAACCTACTAAAAATAAGCTGCCAGCACAATGCACAATTGAACAGAATGCACTTCACAGAGATAAAATGATAAAAGGTGCGGCACTAATATAATGTTCACATATATTAAACACTTGAATGTTCAAACACCATATAAATGGCTCTTAACTTGGATCCTAGTCCCTGACATAAAGATTCCAAAGTGAGGGAAGCAGAAACAGTTCATGTGGATAGGAGTGAAGATGGGTGTTGAGCCATAACATCCACCAAGATAGAAAAAAACCTCCTCGAAGGGCAGAGACCACCACCAGCACCAAACACACTGACTCTTACCCCCAGGAGTGGACCCCTGTCACGGAGGTCAGATGGACATATGATCAAATCAGCCACCACAGCAATACACCTCCTGGACCAGCCGTCACTCCCTCAGTCTCTTCCCTCAGTAACTCCGTTCTCCCGCACACTCCAATGCCTTAAATCCTCCCAGACAGTAGATTCACCATATATGGGGAAATAAGCATCTCATAGTGCAGTACGTATCATAAAACATTTATTGAAAGGTATAAAAGATGCACTCACATATATAAAACGAACATTCGTATTGGCTGTATAGAGTTACACACTCTGCATACAGTATCTCAATCCAGATGGTAAGCACGTCCTCACAGAGTCCTCGTCCTGTCCGTAAGCTCCTCCCCTACCGATTTCGTCATAGGCTAACATAATCAGGGGGCGTGGCTAAGATGGCAATGAAGGACTGGGATATATACAAGCAGAGGGCGGAAGTAAACCACACTCTATCGTGCTAGCACTACTTCCTAGTTAGGAGCAGATGACCCCTCTCTCACAAGGGGAATAATAACATAAAAAAGGGGGCATTGAGCACATCATAATGGGTAAAACAATCAAAACATTATGAATTAAGAATAAAAATTGTAATCACACGAACGGGACATGAGATCTGGGAGATGCACACCATCTAGTGGTGAGATTCACACATTACATATCATATTACATATATTACATCTATAATTGGCAATAAATAGATTATTCAATATAATAATCCTTAACAAAAGTAATGAATATATTAAAAGTCCATAATAAAACCAAAAAAGGGAATCAAAAACAGAAGAGGGGAAAGGGGAAAAATTATTAAGAAAAAAGAAGAGAAACTGTCCAACTCTAAGATAGACCAGAACACTAACACTAGTCTCAAAGGGCAAACAATATGGGACTGTTCATGCATTGTTGATAAACGCATTGATGTTCCATTCTATGTTGAGACCCAAGGGGCTATAGGTCTTAGCCCAATATATCCACTGGGTCTCAAGTTGCGATACCCCTCTGGTCATATGACTGCCCCCCAATTGCCCGTATATCTATCTATACCCATAAAAATAGTTCCACTTGGGTCCCTATTGGGACATTGAGCATAGTGTAGGGACAGACTATGTTTTGGGAAATTCTTCTTTATGTTCTTAACATGTTCTTTTAATCTGGTCTTTAGTTTACGTATGGTCCTACCAATATATTCTTTACCGCATGGGCACCTGATCAAATAAACCACATGTTTCGAACTACAGGTGATAAAGGGTTTGATAGGAAACATATTCTGGGTATTATTTGTCTGGAAGAAATCTACTTTCCTAGCATTAAATGCGTTCAGCCTACAAATGGCACACTTCCTGCATGGAAAGAAACCACCCATATGATGGAAAAACGAAATTCTATACGGGGGATCAATGATATTAGGGGCCACTTTCAGCCCAAGGGGTGATTCACCTCTATATACCACTCCTGGTTGTTGCGGAAGGTGTGGCCCCAAAATATGATCATTGCGCAATACCTCCCAATGCTTCTGCAAGATCTTTTTTACCTGATGCTGCTGTAGTGAATAAGTAGTAAAAAAAGCGTGTTTATGGGAATCATCCGGTTCCCTTATCCTGGGGGCCAAAAGGTCACCTCTATCTCGACCAGCTGCCTGAGCAATTGCTTGATCCACCTGGCCTGGATCGTATCCCTTCTCCAAAAATCTAGCCCTCAAGACCAGGGCTTCCTGGTTGAAATCCTCCAACCTGGAACAGTTTCTCCTCAACCTAAGGAATTGGCTAATGGGGACTAATCCAAGCCAGGCTGGATGGTGACAACTGTCCATCCCTGTCACATACCTGGTGGATGAGTCTGACTTATGCAGGAGTAACCTCTCTTGCGACCCTGATTCATGAACCCCTGGTAGAGCAGACAGGAGGCTCAGGAGTGAGGATGGCACAAGGGTTGAGATGGTCACCGGTGACAACTGAAGAGGTGCTTCCGGTCTCGTGCTAGTTGAATAGAGTGGTGGTACAGGCCGGGTCGGTAGCTAGTTGGCGGTGCAGTACAGAAGGAGCAGGCAGAAGAATGGTTGGGCACAGGCAGAGTTTGTTCACGGGCTGGCAGCAAAGGTACAAGGGAGCAGGCAGGAGAGTGGTCGTGGGTAGCCGAGGTCAGGTGCAGGCGGAGATCGAGCAGGGTTGGGACAAGCCAGGTCACAGGAACAGGAATCAGACAACAGGTTGTTCAGGAACACACACTAAATGCTGTAGATCAGACAGCACTAGTTGCAGGGTGTTTCCGGTTGAAATAGAGCCGTTTGGGGCCGAATGGCGCTACATAGTCCATGGATACAGCATTTCTCCTAAAAATCCCGATGTATCCATTCCTGTCCGTGTCCTTAAAGTAAGTGGATGTGGTGATAGCACCCTCTATTAAATGGATATCCAGGTCCAGGAAGTGCACATCGGTCTGGCTAGATTCATGCTGCAGTACTATACCTCTGTCATTAGAGTTAAGGGCCATAATAAAATTGTCAAGTGAGGTTTGCTGTGATCCCGTTCCCTCAGAGACTCCGGATCACAGCTGGGCTATAACATACCGGAGATCTTCCGGAGGCCGCCACACAAGGCCGCGGCTTCTAGTCTGGTCTCCACAGGTGCCGCACGCTCCTCCAGCCTCAGCCCTACAAACAGGAGACACTCACAGCGCTACTCGGAGGGCACTACAACTGCACAACCTCTGAACATAAATGACTTGAGGTCAGTGGCAGCAGACATAAAGGACACATTTGCAGCTGCAATTACTGAGCAGAGACATCCAGTCCATAACCATGAAAATGGATGATCTAGAGGACACGAACACCGGCCATGACATAGCTATACAACAGACACTGATCCCCCCAGGGACGTAATATGCTGCCTTGTCAATTTTAGGCTCAAGGAAGACATCCTGCGAAGGGCAAGGGACCGCTGCAATCTTCCGTACCAGGGAAAGGAGATCAAAATATTTCAGGATCTCTCTCCCATAACCCTGCAAAACAGAAGAGATCTCCATCCATTGCTTGACCTGCTTCATACCAAATGGATTACAATATCGCTGGAAATTCCCTTCCTGCCTATCAGCCTCAACATCGGCCGCACTGCAAATCTGAAAGTCCCAGAGGACCTGTGATTCTTTTGTGACACCCTACAGCTGCCCCTCATTGATCTACCAGACTGGTACAGCTTCTTCCATACTCCACAGTTTTGAAGAACCAACTCAATGGATGCCATGCCAGTACGAGATGAGTTCCACATGCGAGGCCACTTACTCCTGCAGATCGCAGAAATGCAGGAGGAACCAGCCCAACGGCATTACAGGGCACAGATGAGCTTGCCATGATGGCTCTAACTGACATACACCCCAATCTTGCTGAGTCCACAGACACCATCCTGGTTTCCCCTTCCCCCTCAGCGATTTACAGCTTATATATGACTGAAACGGGTCAGTTCTACATGACCGCGTTTACTTACGCTGGAACTCTGCTTGTGAGACAACCATGCTATCTAGCTCACTCTACTCATAGAGGGACATAGAAGATTGTTTATCCTTTTCTCGATTCTAGACTGGACAATCCACTTACTTACAGTGCCTATCTACAAGAATCCTTTTATCAAAGGACCATGCCAGCCTTGTAACAATACATACAAACATACAACAAGCGCTTCAGCTCTCCCGCTTTTTTGTGTTCAAATCGCCAATCATCTAAGAACTCTAGAGCTATCCTCCAGCTACCCCTAAAACAGGAACTAAGTAGAAGAAGGTTCTACATGAACACTATATATTTTGGTTTCTCTCAAGCTCTCCCTAAATATCACCCCCTCCCTACTCACCCCCTCCCTCCGCACCCAAGCTTCCTTAACAGGAGAAAAATGATGAAACCATCTCTACCAAATCTCTCTAGTTGTTTTTTAATTTTTGGTTATGATTAATAACATGTTCTTTGAAATGTTACCAGGAGGAATGTTCCCACATGGTGTCCAGACTATATTTACTAAGGTCACTCCGATATGTATATGTATATCTAAAAAATCTTGAGACCTCCCCACTCATATCTGAACAGTGCCATTTCACTCCGTAGCACACTCCTAGTGCTCCCTCTTCTGTTCATTTGTTTGTTTTTACACAGAAGGGGAAGGTGTCTATTATACTCGCTCAATACTACCTGGATTTTACCTGGGCCTTGCAAGTTGACCTCAATGTGGGACACTCCTCTTAAGCATAGATGATTGCTTATCATCCTGTTACTATGAGGTCTTTGATATATCATGCTAAATAAGCTCATGATGCCTGCCGATAGTTACTGAGCTACTATACTCCAACCTACTGCTTTATATCATATCACAGATTTTTTATGCCTAGAGACATGGCTTTCCCTCAGGCACACCCGTTGTGTCACAGCCCACTTTCCCTTGCTACCCTTTGAAGGTACAAGATGGGACCTTAATGTTCTCGGAGATCCTACTATACTCCTTTGCTTTAAGGTTATTATTTTCTGGGAGACACAGCCGAACAGGCCTTTGGGGAATATCAGCCGCACCTATTTACAATACTTTTAAGCTGTTGCTATTTGACGCGGCAAAAGGCAAACCGACACAAAATTTAAAAAACAGGAACTGTACTGTGTTATGTTGTTATTTTATTATTTTATTTACAGTGGTACAAAAAAGATCCTTTGAAATGGTTGTACATTAACTAAGGCTCCTCATTACCATACTTTGACAACTCTGTAGAAGTATCCATGCCCCTTTATATGTCCAATAATTGCCGATCGCAAGGCTTATAGCTAGCTTAACAATATGGATCTTATCTATTTATGACCCTTGCTTGTCTTACTATAAGTTATCTCCTCTTGTATTGAGATTACAGGTTCCTCTCTCACCTCACCAGAGATTTATTCTGACCTCCTATGGACCGGAAATCATGAAATCCTACTTAGTGTCACCTTCCAGTCCTCCACACAACAAGAAAGTAACTACTATCGTTGACCCAAACCGTACCCGACAACCACCTTTAGGGTAAGGTAGCTGAGCTATACATATCTCCGGGCCCAGTTCTCTCTTCTCATACCCTAATTTCTCTCTGTCTTAACCCTCTCTTTCCTCCTTTCCAACCCCTCCCCCCCCTTCTTTTTTCTCCTCAGTCTCTACCGCAGCACATAGCACCTAACTGCATACTTAACTCTCCGGCATATCACTATCCTCCCAGGCAACATCCACGTGTACGAATTTAAATGTCTATTAATTACACCCATTACATTCCTGAGTAATATATAATCAATTAGGAGACAACAGGCTTTCCCCATCTGCAGCAGGCCGACACCTCTCACTTAAAGTAGTCTCACAAAATGTAAAAGGACTGAATGTCCCCGAAAAACGCACTCAAATATTAAACATGATACACAACTTAAAGGCAGATGTTGTGTTTCTACAAGAAACACACTTCTGCTCGGACAATATTCTCAGGCTCACGAATCGTTCCTATCCTTTGTTCTACCATGCTACCAATTCATTGGCTAAGACAAAAGGGGTTTCCATACTTATTTTGAAAAATCTTCAATGGCAATTAACAGACTCCCTGATCGACCCAGAAGATCGATACCTATTCATAAAGGGCCTTATCCAAAATTGCCCATTGACTTTTGCCCACTTCTACAGCCCTAACTTAGCACAAGTTAGTTTTTTTAGATCTGTATCATCACTTCTTATGGGATTTCAATCAGGGCTAACCATTCTCGGCGGTGACTTTAACGTAACACTTCACCCATTGCTAGACTCATCATCTGGCTCCTCATCTCTACCTTACAAAGCCTAGTGCCAAATCAAGACACAACTCCAAGAACTCCTTTTACATGACACCTGGCGTACCTTACACCCAGTGACAAGGATTATACTTTCTATTCAGTCCCCATAATAAATATTCAAGAATCGACTACCTATTCCTTACCCAAAAAGACCCCCCATTTCTGAAATCTGCAACCATTTAACCAATGATCTTCTCAGACCATCACCCAGTTACTCTTTCACGAATTCTACCAGATAGAAACCCATTCACCAAAATTTGGCATCTCGATTTGGCCTTACTAACCTCAGAAGGGGATGTGAATCTGATTAATACTAGGATACGCACATTCTTTGCAGATAATGACACTCCTGAGGTAGCTCCGCTCATCCAATGGGAAGCACATAAATGTGTTATTCGAGGAGAGTTTTTAGCGCTAAAAGCTGCTCGTAAAAAAGCCCAACAAGCAACACTCTCAAACCTACTTAAAAAAATCAAGAACTTTCCCACCAACAGCCACATACACAGCAGACTTACCTGGAACCTATCCAGACTAGGAAACTATAATTTGAGGAATTAGACCGTAAAACCCGATGCAAGCACATTCTGAATCAAAAGCTTTTCTACGATCAGGGAAACAAATGCGGCAGTTTATTAGCCAGAGCTATTAAAGCTAAGAAAGCGAGCACTAATATTCACACTATTAAGGACCCTCAGGGACGACCAAGTGTAACCACTGCTGACATAACATCCCACTTCGCATGATACTATACTGGACACTACAATTTACCCCAATAATCGCCCGAGACTACTGGCCATACTACAAGAACTGCTCTCATTAATGACTTCCTTAAGAAGTACAGCCCTAAACCTATCTCCACAGAAGATGCACATGACCTAGATAACCCTATCTCTGAGGAAGAATTCAAAACAGCGATTAAACAACTTAAAGCTGGAAAGAGCCCTGGCCCAGACAGCTTTACGGCGTCCCACTTCAAAACTTTCACAGACTCCCTCACATTACCATTTCTAAAGGCCTTCAACTCCTTTTCTTGATCCACTCTCCCCTTTCATAGACTATTAGAGGCACACATTACAGTGATACCAAAAGGAGGGAAAGATGCTACATCTGTCACCAACCAAAGGCCGATTTCATTGCTAAATGTGGACCTAAAACTGTTCGCGACCAAGTGGGTTTCATCCCGGACAGGGAAACCAGGGACAACACCATCAAAGCATTAAAGTTACACCACCGGCTGACCACCCAGAATCATAAAGGTTTTTTTCTGTCGCTGGATGCGGAGAAGGCGTTTGACAGGTTGGCCTGGGGCTACAGGGGAGCAGTCCTCCATCACATTGGACTCAGAAACCGCATGTTTAATTTTATCATGCCCCTATATACTACACCTACCGCGAGGGTCCGAGTCAACGGCCACCTGTCAGACACTTTCTCCATTAGCAACGGGACAAGACAAGGGTGCCCACTTTCCCCAATCCTTTTCATCCTAACTCTAGAACCCCTACTGCAACGTTTAAGTTCCAATGACGGCGTACAAGGCATACATATTAGAGAGCGCACCTACAAATTAGCGGCATTCGCCGACAATATTTTACTTTTCCTAAAAGACCCTCTTATATCTATCCCTAACCTCTTAAAAGGCTTGAAACTATTCCATGGCCTTTCAAATTGGAAAATCAATTTCACCAAATCACACGCCTTGAATATCTCCCTCTCAAAAGACATGGTTACACAATGCCAGAACAATTTCCCCTCTATTTGGAAACCAGACGCAATCAAATATTTAGGAATTCAACTGGATGACCTACATAAATAGGATAAATTCCAATTCTCATGGTTCAGCCATGCAGCTATTCTGAAAATGAACATCCTCCATCGCATCTTACATATATTGCAAACAATTACGATTAAACTACCAACGACTTTCTTCCAGACATATAATCGACTCTGCGTTAAATTCTTATGGAAACATAAACGCCCCAGGATAAGTCTTGAACAACTAATGAAACCCAAAACAAAAGGCAGGATTGGTCTTCCAGACCTTAGGAATTATTATCAAGTGTCCCACTTGTTCAGAATTGTAGATTGGATGGTACACGAACATCTCAAAGACAGGGTTCGCCTAGAAGGCTCCTTTTCATCACTACCATTATGGTCTACGCCATGGATTCTCCCGTGTCACATCCCTCAGGCTCTAAAGGAGAACCCGCTTATTAACGGTACCCTTTGTTGTTTTAAGCAAGTATGCAAAAATTCTCAACTCTCATCCAACCCGGGGCCCCTTACGCTTATACAAGCTAACCTGGCTTTCCTTCCTGGGATATCCTCCCAATTCTTAGCTGACTCATGGCCCTATACCGAAATACTAGCGCACCAATTTTGGCATCCTCTTGGATTGCAATACACTTTCAGCCAGCTCAAACATCAACAACTTCCCCTACTGGGTGTCCTTCCTGATTCAATAGATATTAACATCAACTCCTCAGTATCCCGCCCTCTTACGGCATTTGAAACTCTTTGTACTCAATCCCAACAACACGTGATTTCCAATATCCATTCTATGCTCTTTGACTCCATTTCTCCCAAATCTGGAACGGCATGTCACAATTGGGAAAGGGAACTACAAATAGACCTAATCGAGGAACAGTGGGAAAGCATTTTCACAATAGCTCATAAAGGTTCACGCAACGTTATGACCCAAGAGAATAACTACAAGACCCTCACCCGGTGGTACTGAACACCTGCTTTAATTAATAAATTCAACCCTAACATCCCTGACAAATTCTGGAGATGCTCCAAGTAACAGGGCACCCTAACACATATCTGGTGGTCATGTCCCCTACTACAACCATTCTGGACGCAGGTTCATGAAATAACATCACAAATCTCAACATATTTTCTGGAATATTCCCCAGCGCAGTTCATCCTTCAACATTCCAGCACACCGGCCCGCTTGTACCGAAAATCCCTGTTAATGCATATGATCAATGCAGCTAAGTTATGCAACCCATCACATCCCCACTATGCCTGAATGGTTTATCTGTATAGCCAAAATTGCAGAAATGGAAGAATTAATCCACATTGCGCAGGATTCCCCATCCAAATTTTCACGAGTTTGAGCATGCTGGCTCCGCTTCCGTTCTACGGACAGATACACTACTCTAATTAGATTAGCTCAAGCAGACACTCACCCCTCTCCCCAATAATCGGCTACATATTTTCAGGATTACTCATATATAGGCCACATCTTCCACCTGAGGACCTCCCACCTCTATCCATGGGACAAGCCTGGGAGGAACGCTGTTGGGGAGATCTTTAAGGAACAGGTCATTCAACTGACCTCCAACTTTAAGCTGTCATGTGTGGAGACAGAGGAGAAGATCACCTTGGATCCCTCTTTATCCACACCCCACCCTCCCTAAGTCCTCTTCCCCTCTTCTTTTTCTTTTCTCCTTCTTACTTTAGGGCTCTCCCCAACTTTCGCTATCCATTCGCATATACATATCAGTTGACTACAAGCCAAGTCGTCATCCTTACTTCCAAAAGGTCTATAGATAGTCAACATTGTATATCTATATACATTTAAGCAGGCATTTTAGCTCACCTAGGCTTGTCTTAGCACAAAGGGAAAAGGACACTATTCCAACTTGTTCCACAGTTCATTAGCTATAGTTTGGATAAATCCCTGAGTCTTCTTCTTTTGCGTTTGCCGTTATTGCATAAGCTCCTGCTGGTTGTGAGGACTACTGGCTACATATTTGATTCTGATATGTTATATTGACTACTAAAACACGCTTGAAGTATGTTTTTACTATGCTCATTTATACCTTGTACATTGACATCTTGTATCGCCATACTTTCCTCAATAAAACTTGTTATAAAGGAAAAAAAAAAAGAGATTGAGGTCAGGAGACTGAGATGGCCACTCCAGAACCTTCACTTTCTTCTGCTGTAGCCAATGTCAGGTCAAGTTGGCCTTGTGTTTTGGATCATTTTCAGGTTGGAATGTCCAAGTACGTCCTATGCGCAGCTTCCTGGCTGATGAATGCAAATGTTCCTCCAGTATTTTTAGATAACATACTGCATTCATCTTGCCATCAATTTTGACCAAATTTCCTGTGGCTTTGTAGCTCATACATCCCCAAAACATCAGTGATACACCTCCGTGTTTCACAGTAGGAATGGTGTACCTGTCATCACAGGCCTTGTTGACTCTCCAAATGTAGCATTTATGGTTGTGGCCAAAAAGCTCAATTTTGGTCTCATCACACCAAATGAATTTGTGCCAGAAGGATTGAGGCTTGTCTCTGTGCTGTTTGGCGTATTGTAAGTGGGATATTTTATGGCATTTGTGAAGTACTGGCTTTCTTCTGGCGACTCGACCATGCAGCCCATCATTTTTCAAGTTTCTCCTTATTGTGCATCTTGAAACAGTCAAACCACATGTTTTCAGAGGCGATTGAGTCCATATACATTGCAATGCCATCAAGTGAAAACTTCTGACAGGTCACCCAGTGTGCTCAAACTTCATGTGTGTCCACCACCAGATATTGAGAGGCTTACCAGATCCAGCTGGGTAATGAGCATGGAATTAAGAATTCTCAGGGCCACCGCTCCTTTCGGGTAATAAAATCTGATTCCTCCAGATTCTTATAACACCATAGATCTCCCTTAGGATGCAGGTGCATTCGCCACCTCCCTAGGTGCAGGATGTCCGCACACACACTCCTCGTCCCGACGGACGAACGTTACCGTGGGCACCGACAAAAAACAAAGGAGGCCCCAATAGTGAAGTATTGTCTATACAGGTTTATTATAAAAGTAGAAATACTCACATGGATAAAATGAATAACAG
>BLSH010257375.1:472106-484612 GCA_018402905.1 Glandirana rugosa | reverse complement strand
TATCTGGTGGCACACTATCAAGTTTAAGTCATCACTATGGAGGTGGAGTGTAGATTATTGACGAATGGTCTACATTCGCGTATTCGCGAAACCGACATACATCTGGTAAGCAGTTATTAGATGTGAGGTGGAGGTATCACTACTGAATTTGAACTATCACACGGTGGTCTATATCTGTGAAGATACATCTACATCTCTACTTTCATCTATACCATTTATGTTTATTTGGACTGTATGATTTACATGTATTTATGGGATGCATGCTGTATGTATCTACCTACCGTCATTTTAGCGCAACCTATTGTTTATAAAATAGTGTGTTTGTAGTACATGGTTAGTACTGTTTGGTTGCAGCTGTGGTTGCTTAGTGCTTTTACATAGTCTAGCGCGGTGTTATCCTCCTTTGTATTGCTTGCTTATGGGGTGGTGGGAACATACTGCAATTTATGGGTCAATGAACCCATTCAGACACCATTTACATCTGTTTTTTCGGTATATAGACAATCTGATTTTCATTTGTGAAGATCAGATTGGGTCTCTACAATTATTTTTGCAATATTTAAACAAAAATGAAATGAATCTGCGGTTCACTGGACAAATAAATAACAGTGAGATTGATTTTTTTGGATGTCCATTTGAGAGCCACTGATTCTTTTATCATCACGGATTTCGGATTTATACAGAAAGCCATTGCCAGGTAATACCCTTTTGATGGCTAGGTCGGGACATCCCCGACATACCATCAGGGGGATCCCGATTGGACAATTTTTAAGACTGTGCCGCATCTGTAGCACCGAGGAGGCATTTGAAATTCAAACAGTGGATTTATATGAACGGTTTTTGAGGAGAGGCTACCCTAAATGGATGCTCGACAGAGCGGCAACTATTGCAAAGCCTAAGGATAGATCGGATTTGTTGAGACAGAAAAGAAGTAGGCTTCAGGATGTTCCCTATAGGAATAAACTGACATTAAGTACCACTTACAGTTTGGAGTTTGGGGACATCAGAAATATAGTTTTGAAGTACTTGCCCATCCTGTTGGGAGACGTGACTTGTGCCAGTCTTCTTAAGGACAGAATTAACATAGTGTCAAGAGGGGCAACCTCTCTGGGGAGCCGTTTATCACCTAGTTTATACCAACAAACTAAAATAAAACAAGCGCCCACTTGGCTACATTTCAGGGGCAACTATCGCTGTGGAGCGGTAGGGTGCCCTTGTTGTAGCCATGTTATTGCAGGTGATATAGTATGTTCCTATTTAGCAAATAAAGAACATAGGATTCAATCGTTCTATAATTGCAATACCAAATATGTTATTTATATTTATTACCTGCAAAGCTTGCCATATACAATATGTTGGTTGTACCACCAGAAGATTACGGGACAGGTTCTATGAACACCTATATATATTGAGAAAGAGAAACATAGAATCACCAATGTAGGATGACACTTTAGAGATGTGCATGGGGGCAGCATCAAAGAAGTGGGGGTACAGATCATAGAGAAAGTTAAATTGCCCAAAAGAGGTGGTGATATTTTTAAACTTCTCTGTAAACGAGAGGTTTTCTGGATTTTCTATTTTGGGACACGTATATCGTTGGGCTTAAATTATGGGTGGGATCTGACCCACTTTTATGAGTAGCCATCTTTATATAGATTTAATTTACCCCTGCTCTTTAATTCTGCATTTATTATATTCACTTCAGGTTTATCCTGGAGAGTGGTTGTGGTGTTATATATATATATATATATATATATATATATATATATATATATATATATATATATATATATATATTTCTCTTTTGTCTCCTCTCTTATAGAATTCCTCTCTGGATATTATCTGATTAGGACGAGCAAGATCGTATTTGAGATCTGTCCATGTATGGGAATACTTTAGATTAGTATACATTGTGTTTATCCTATTATTTTTAGAATACAGCTTATGTCTGTCTCTACATATGGACTGATTGGATTGTTATTATCTTAATTGTTCTAGTTTCTGGTCCTGTTTTTGTATCTTTGTTATTTTGTTATTTTCCATTAGGCTTCTTTACTATTTCCGGGAAACAAATATACCTTTATTAGATCAATGGCCAACAGTTAAAGGTTTATAATGGGGTAGCAAGGAGATATGTATTTAATTGATTTACTGGTCGTATAGGAACATCTTTGCTTTGAAATTATATATGAATAATGTGGGCTCCAATATTTGATTGCCGTTTTAGATATTTATTTTGAGTCTATTGATGGTTAAGAACCTGATCATATGGCCTCTTTCTTTATATACCTCAGACACCCCTACATAACATTGCAGTTTGTATCGTGTCCAAACACCATCTGTCATACACATGCCGACTCCCGTTCCGTGGCAATTCCCGAACCGGGAGTCAGGGTGTTTGGGGCTATGATCCTGTGCATTGCATTGAAAGTTGTTGATGTGGGACAGTTTCACACTTTTTGCAGTGGACATGTGTATATGTCTCCTAGTTTTCCCTCTGTTAGAAAGTTAATTATTTTTTATATGATTGGATTAATGTGGAAATATAGGGAGACAGAATACCTTCTCCTCCTTTTGGGCACATTGTGTTCATGTGTTTATTTTTCATGTTTGGTATATATGAGTGTATAACATCATTTTTTGTTTATGCACATACCCATATATATGTATATAATAATTTTTTATGGTGAGGGTTTTTTTGTATACATTTTTTCCTCCTCTTTTTTTCTTTTATAGTATCTTCTTAATTTTTCAATTTTTCATTTTTATTTTTCACACTTTTTCTTTTTCTTCCTTTGATACAGCAATAGACTTTGTATATATATATTTTTCACACATTTTTTCTTATATTCATACTCATTCTACCCTCTTCCCCCCTCTCCCCCATCCTTTTAGCATTTTAAGGTGTTAAGCTATTGTTACATGCTCCATTTCCTTATATGTGTAAACATAACTTCAAACATCCAATTCTGTTACTACTCTATTTGATACCTGCTAACACAAAAAAAAATCCTAATAACATTTTGTAAAAAAAAAAGCCTTTAAAAGCCTTTACAGGTTACCACTTTAGACCTGCAGAGGAGGTCTACTGCTACAAGAGACCGACGCTTGCGTTCACCTTTGCGCGCGTGCACGGGGGACAGGGGTGCATTTTTTTTTTCTTAGTTATTCATTTTGCTTTTCATTTTATTTTTACACTGTCCCTTTCATCTTTTTTTTTCTATCATTTTTATTGTTATCACGGGAAATTTAAATATCCTCTATGATAAAAATAGGTAGTGTCGCATGTAAATTGGGGTCTATTAGACTCTAGATCTCTCCTCAGCCCTTAAAGCATCTGACCACACCAAAATTGATGTGATAAGATGCTTTCCCAATTTCCCAATGGTGCGGTATATATCCTGCGAAACCGAAGTAATGAAATGCTCATAGCCTCTGTTATCTTAGGCCATAGAGATGATCGGAGCCATTCTAGTCTTCGCTCGGCTCTATGGCCAGCTGTTGAAACCACCGACTGCATTCTCGGGTTCCCCGGTGGGACAGGAGAGCACAAGAAAACCATGGAAGATGGCGGGAGGGGGGCGTTCCTTCCCACTGCTTGTAAACACAGTCTGGAAGCTAATCAGCTGCTAGGATTGCTTTTACATGAAAGCTGACTGCCGGCTGAAAAGAACGATACCTAGATGATACCTATACCTGCAGGCATCATTCCAGTATAACCACTCTAAGACCAGCAACATACTAATGTGTTGCTAGTCCTTGTTGGGCATATGTTGTAATTTTTCTTTTTTATCATGCAGCCTGTGGGTTAAATGAAAAAAAAAAGAATCAATCGGTGGGTATGCCCACCATTAGAAAACTGCCCTTCATCCACCCACTTCTAATGGTGGGCATAGCCCCTTTTTAAAATATATACCGGAGCATAGGGGCAATTCGCCCCAATTTCCACCCCTGCCCCTATGCTCCAGTATATATGCTCTTTTTTTTTTAATTTTAAGGTTTTTATTAACATTATAAGAAATTACAATGTAAACAAACATGTGCTCACAAGTATAGCGTGAATACAAGGTATTTCCCTGTACGTGGTGTTCCATTTTTATACAATGCAGAAATACATTCTTTACAGTATACAGTGTATTCTGGTAAGGCATTTTTATAAAGAGGCATTTATCAAGAACTTTGCTCCCCACTCCCACTGGGGAGTGCTCGCCACCCCATTGGGTTCATACTGTGGACAGGCTTATTTTAGAGGTTACGTTCTGATGGTGTAGACTCTTTATTTTGGTTAATGTTTATGGTGTGTGGTGGTTGACATTTGTGCGCTATGAAGTGTGAGCTAGTTGGGCACCTTTTGAATACCTTTTTGGGTAAATAACAAGGGCTTTTGGAAGGTGCTGTTCAAAAGAAATGAGAAAGAAAACAAAATTGGAAAGAGAACATTACACATAACTAACTTTGTCCATATCACCTGTTTATGTTAGACTTGCACAGTCAGATGTCGGGGAGGAGATCCTGTTGCAGTCCTGTGTTATTGAGTGTCCCATATACAGGCTTATTCTACAGCACTGTCCGGTAAGTGGGCACTGCAAGGGGAGCGGCACGTTTGGCGGTGGTGTTCCCATATCTTGGTGAAAGGCTGCACATTGGACTGTCATTTACCCCCTCCTATCACTGTGTGAAAGCACTTGTGGACTATCCTTATTTCCTATTTTATATTGATGAGAACTGTAAAGCGCTGTTATACATGTTTATGCTGGCCAATTTGATACATGTGTGTTTCATTTAACAATCTTGTTGATTTAAAACGGCTCCTTTATTATTATTGTGGTTTACTGGTGCTACCTTGCGCTAATTAAGTGTTTTATGGTAATTTGGGCGCGTTTACACTTATATTTTGTGATATGCTATAACTTGTCTTGACTCTGGAGAGAATTTCTCCAGGGTCAAGCCCAAAAGAGCCAGTTCCGGTGTTGCTTCCACTAACTGCTCTGTGGTTTGGGAGATTATTCTGAAAATCTTATGCCAATAACTTTTAATAGATTTGCAGTGCCACAAGATGTGTAGAATATTGCCTTTCTGTCCACATTTGCGCCAACAATCTGCCGAAATATTTGGGTACATTTGACCCAAGCGTGCTGGGGTTAGGTACCATCTGTGAAGAATTTTGAGGATATTTTCCCAGTGTAGAGCACAATGGGTCTCTTTCATGCTGTATTTGATTGCATATTCCCATTGTTGGTTCGTGTATGTTTTGCCTAGGTCCCTTTCCCATTTTATGATAGCAGCTGATTGTTTTAGTGGTGTGTCTATTTGTAGCATTTGGTATATGAGGGAAATGCCACCTTTACATTTATCTTCTTTATTGTACCATTCCCAGAGTTCTTTATCTAGGGAGATGTGAGCTAGGCCTAGCTTGCTTAGAAAGTGGGTGATTCTGTTGGAGGTGAATGGATCTTTTGCTTTGGCAGTTTCTGTCATTGTTGCCCATGAGGAGAATCCCTGTTTAGTCCAGGTCTCAGTGGACAGGTCAGGTATAAGGAACTCAAATATTTGCAGGGGGGCTGCTGTAATTGACATTTTGATGTTTTCTCTCTTTAGGTTTAGGAGGGATCTCCAGGCTTCCATTGATGCCATCAGAGAGGGGTATTTGGGTATTTGGATGGGGAATCCAAGGCTTGCTGCCATGAGGAGGGTTTTAAGGTTTCTATTGCGTATCATTGCTTATTCTATTATGACCCAGGTTGTTTTTGGTAGTTTGGGAGGATCCAAGCTTTTAGTTGGTCCAAAAGCGCTGCTTTATGATAGTCTTTAATAGAGGGAATCCCAGCTCCACCTTTGTGTCTGGGTTTAATTAGTGTGGAGAAGTTTATCCGTGGTTTCGTACCTTTCCAAATGAAATTCCTAAGTAGTGAGTCTAAAGTATTAAAGAAAGTTTTGGGGATCGGGATCGCCACTGTTCTAAAAATATATAGAATCTTCGGTAGGGTGATCATTTTAAATGTTACAACTCTACCTATCCATGATATCTCATGTTTGCCCAGTTGAGTGAGCTTGTTTGGTATGGATTTTAGTAGCTGTTTATGGTTGGCTTCGTATATTTTTGTCGAGTTTTTGGGTATATTGATTCCTAAGTATTGTATCGTGTTGGGATCCCAGTTGCAGGGGAAGATAGATTGCATTTTGGATTTATTTTTTTTAGTGAGATTGAGGGGTAAGGCTTGACATTTGGAGATGTTAATTTTATAGTAGGAGATGTTGCCAAATTCGTTGATGATATTATTGACCGCAGGGATGGATTTTTCTTTCTAGGTTGGATAGGGTGAGAATCACATCATCAGCAAAAAGGCCAATGGAGTATTTGGTGCCTGCTACATTTATTCCGTGTATCTCAGGGGAGTTTCTAATTGCTGTTGCTAGGGGCTCCATTATTAGGATAAGGATTAGGGGTGACAAGGGGCAACCTTGGCAAGTACCGTTTGTGATAGGGAATTCCTCTGACAGGACAGAGGCTGTGTAGACCTGTGCTGCGGGATTCGTGTATAGGGCCGAGATTGCCAAGTTAATGTTGCCGGTTAGGCCGAATTTAAGTAGGGTAGCCTTCATGTATCCCCAATGTACTCTGTCAAAGGCTTTTTCGGCATCAAGAGCCAAAAAGGCTGCTGAGATCTTGTTTTGTTCTGCTATTTTGAGTAGATTTAAGATTTTTCTGGTGCCATCGGGTGCTTGTCTGTTCAGCACGAATCCAACCTGATCGTTTGCAATTAGCGAGGGAGTTATTGTGGTTAATCTATTGGCTATAAGTTTAGCATAAATTTTGAGGTCCGTATTCAGCAGGGAAATCGGTCTGAAGTTCTGTGGAGTGTCTGGTGGTTTGCCTGGTTTAGGTAGTGTTACTATTATGGCCTTAAGCATTTCATTTGGAAGGGAACCTGAGGATGCTGCATTGTTATAGAGTTTCACAAGGGCGGGTATTACTATTTCTTTGAAGGAGCGATAGTATTCTGCTGACAGACCATCTGGTCCAGGGGTCTTATTGATCGGTAGTGTGTTGATTACGTTTAGAACTTCCTTGGGTGTGAAGGGAGTGTTTAGGAAATTTAATTGGTCTTGGGAGATTGAAGGTAGGTTGACTGAATCAAGGAATTCTTTGATTCTGTTTGGTGTGGGTTGGGGAGTATTTCATTAAATTGTACAGATAATCTTTCATTAAATTGTAGAGAGAGCTATAGTATTTTTGAATGTGTCAGCTATTTCTTTTGGATGATGGACTTTTACGTTTGTGGTTGCGTCATACATGTGAGATATTTTTGTTTTAGCTTGTTTTATTTGCACTAATCTCGCTAAATGTTTTCCGGCTTTATTGTAATAGGAAGCTTTTAAGTATTTGAGAGCTTTTTCATAGTCTGTTAGTAGAAGTTGTTAAAGTTCTGTTCTGTTTTGAGTCAGTTTATTTAGTGTAGCCTGGGATTGGATTTGTTTATGTTGGGATTCTAGGGATTTAATTTAGTTTAAAAGGGATTGTATTTGTTGCGTTTTTTTCTTTTTTTCCCTGGAAGCTATTTGTAGCAGAATGCCTCTTATGTATGCTTTGTGGGTGCACCAGGTAATAGAGTGTTTTTCATTTCCTAGATCATTAAAGTGGAAAAATTCTTGCAATAGCTTGGCGACCCCGTCTCTGTGCGATTTTTGTTGAAAAATAGTGGTGTTATTTCGCCATAATTTAGTGGGCTGTGTGTTGTTCTTTTCTGAAAGCGTGAGTGTGATAGGAGCATGGTCTGACCATGTTAGGTTTTCTATAGTCGCTTCGCGAGTTGAGTAGAGGGTATGGATATCTGTCAGAAATAGGTCTATTCTACTGTATGTTTGGTGTGGGTTTGAAAAAAAAGTATAATCCCTCTCATTTGCATGGAGGCATCTCCAAGAGTTGTAGAGCGACTCTTTGTTTAGGAAGTCCTTCAATGAAGGTTTGTGGGATTTGATTTGGTGGGAACAGTCTAATTTAGTATCATGCACAGAGTTGAAGTCACCTAGCATAACCAGCAATCCTTTCTGGAGCGATCTCACCTTTTTCACTACTCTGCTCAGAAAGGATAGTTGGTTTTTATTGGGAGCGTAGACAGACACTATGGTGAATAAAGCATTGTTAAGAGTACATATCAAGATAAGATATCGACCGCTGGGATCTCTAATCACATCCTGTAAAGAAAAGGCAACAGTATTTTTGATTGCAATGAGTACCCCATTATGTTTGGTTTCAGCGTTTGCAAAGAATACGTGGGGGAAAAGTACATGAGAGCATTTAGGGGCTTTCTGTGCTGCAAAGTGGGTCTCTTGTGCACTGGTGATGTCCCCATGTAGTCTTTGTGCTTCTGACCAGAGGAGTTTGCGTTTAAAAGGGCTGTTTAGGCCCTTGACATTTATGGAGATGAACTTTATTGTCATGCTGTTATTGTGATAAAGCAGAGCGTCCAAGTCAGACCGCAATGAGCTAGGGTAGTTGATGCACTAGTTGGTGTTTCTGTTGTGCAGTTGCATAAGGAAAGTAGGTAGTCTAGATGAGTGGTTACCAGTGAGGTGGGTGAGGCCTCAGAGAAGGTGTAGTTTTCAGAGGATGTTGTTCTTGATTGTGACGGGTGGTATGGACTGAACTTCAAAATAAAACAAAAAACAAGTAAGTTGTAAAAAATTAGCCCGGCCTTGAACCGGGGGTGTTGAGGCAGGGTCCCCTGCCCGTTGATCTGAGGGGTACTATAGTCTCCTTGGCTGGTGCCATTGCACCAGGTCCTAGGGATGCACATGTGGATTAGAACCGCCTGGGCCACGACAATTTGCTGAAAGTAGGAGAGGCCTGTCTATTATGCATGTTTCCCTTTGGACCAGTTTGGATGTAGTGGTTGGGGTTTTCTACGTTCCTCCAGTGGTGGGTCCACTGGGATAATGCCCCATTCTTTCAGGTGACGGAGGCCAGCTTCCAGGGAAGAAATATTGTATGTTTTGTCTCGGTAGGTGACGATCAGCTTTGAGGGTGTTCCCCATTGGTATCTGATTTTGTGATTTCTCAATGCTTTTGTGATGGAGATGAGCTTTTTCCTGTGTAAAATGGTTGCCTGTGAGAGGTCAGTGAACAGCGATATTCCTGCAAATGTGCCCTCTAGATTGGGTGATTTACGCATGGCTCGCATAGCTTCCTCTTTTATGTGAAAATAGTGGATTCTTGCCAGTACATCTCTTGGAGTCGCATGTGGGAGGAATGACGGTTTGGGTAATCTGTGTGCCTTGTCGATTGTAAGCTCCATGTCGCTGGCAGTCGGCACTAATTTGTGTAGTAGTTGGCGGATGAAGGGCTGTAAGTCTGTGTTTGACACCGATTCTGGGATTCCACGGAATTTAATATTGTTCCGTCTACTGCGGTCTTCTAAATCGGCTAATTTGGCTGCCATTCTCTGGATGTCTGAATGTTGTTCTTGTAGTGCGTCAATCATGCTATTGTGGGCTATGAAGGAGTCATCCATTTTGTTTTCTACATGAGTCACCCTTTGCTGCAGTTCCGTAATGTCTGTTTTAACTGTTCCCAGTGCTTTTTTCATATCTAGGTACATAGAGTCTCTGAGAGAGATTAGCATCTCTTTCATGTCTGCAATGGAGACTGGCTGGGAGGAGGAGGGAAACTGCTCTAGTGTCAGGGGAGGACTGGGCCAGGGGGCAGGGTGGCAATTGCCCCCCAGGCCACCTCAACTTACATTCGAAATGGCCGCCCCTTACAATATTTTCTTTTTGTGGAGGAAGCAGGGGCCAGGGGTGCGGCCGCCAAATAACTGCAAGCAGAGGGGGGAGCTCAGGGCCGGCCCTACCATGGATGATGTCTATTGTAGGAGCCAGTCCAGGAGGCAGCACTTCATATGACAGCATCCGCGCCAGGTAAGCAGGAGATCCCTGCTCTTTGTAATCCAGCGGCTCTCCTCTCTCTGCATTGCAGGCTGCATTGGATGGGCACTGGTGAGCCTGCATTGATGGGCATTGATCAGGCTGCATTGGTGGACACTGATCAGGCTGCACTGATGGGCACTGGCAAGGCTGCATTGATGGGCACTGATGAGGCTTAGCTGATGTGCACTGGTGAGGATGCATTGATGGACACTGGTGAGGCTGCATTGATAAGCACTGGTGAAGCTAAGCTGATGAGCACTGAGGCTGCATTGGTGGGCACTGATGAGGCTGCAGGGCACTGATGAGGCTGCATTGATGGGCACCGATCAGGCTGCATTGATGGGCACTGATGAGGCTGCATTGTTAGGCACTGATCAGGCTGCATTGGTGGGCATTGATGAGGCTGCATTGATACATTATTTTTGTTAAACCTCCTTTGTTGCTATTAACAAGAAATTATGTTACCACATTGTATCATATTTGTCTTGCTTCATAACATCAATATCCATTATAACACCAGGTGGGCATGGGTGGTGAGCTGATTCGTTGGTTCAATGGGCCACTTGACTGGACTTGCCCCCCAGGCCTAAGGCTGCCAGCCCTCCCCTGTCTAGTGTAGTTTGTGGAATGTGTTCCGTTTCTGTATACTCCTCCATGTCAGATTCTGCTGAGTCTATCTCCCCTTGTCTGGCTTTCTTGTTCTTTACAGGGCTTTGTGTAGTAGGGCTGTCAGGTGGGGAGTGTGAAGGGGCTTTGTATGTGGGATTACTCACCACAGTGTCTGCTGAAGATGAGGAAGAGCTGGAGTTCGTGTAGGCCTTGTCTGAAGCCGCCGCGTGTGTGGACGGGACGCCGCCATCTTGGTACTCCCGCTCGCCTCTAAACCGAGAAGAAATCGGTCAGTTTCTGAGGTGCTGCGCAGTGTGTTCCCCGTTTCCTTTGTTCTCCAGGTCGGGAGGTCACAGAGTCCTGTGGCCATTGTGATCAGGGCTCTTCTCTGCCGTGCTTCGGGTCGCCTCGTGGCTCTACGGCCGGAGCTGAGCTATAGTGCGGCCGTCTCCTCCGCCAGCTAGACACGCCCCCCATATGCTCTTTTTTTAAACTGTGGTGTGAAATCACCTCCAACAGCACTGGAGCTGCTGCATTATGTATGACGGGAGCAAACGCTGTTGCTGTCACCATAAATAAATCAGTGCTGCAGCTGGGGTACCTGAAAACCAAATAAAGATTAATAAAACACAGTAACATATAAAAATAGCATTCCTGCTAAGAAGAAAAAATAATAAAACATTACAGGAAAACATTATATAAACATTACATACCTGAAAAAAAACATGATAAAAAACAGTAACAAAACAGATAGAAAAACAAGAAATGTACAACTGTTTTTGGCTTTTATTATTTGATTTTTTTTTTGGTTTTTATAACTTTTTTTTATTTATATATTTTTATTTGGTACGCTTTTTTTTTTTTTTTTTTAACCGCTTCAGTACAGGACGCTTATACCCCCTTCCTGCCCAGACCAATTTTCAGCTTTCAGCGCTCTCACAATTTGAATGACAATTACTCTCTCATGCTACACTGTATCCAAACAACATTTTTATATATTTTTTTCACTCAAATAGAGTGTTCTTTTGGTGGTATTTAATCATCTCTAGGTTTTTTATTTTTTGCGACATAAGTGAAAAAATGTGACAATTTTGAAAAAAAAACACTTTTTTTAGTTTCTATGATAAAATTTTTCAAATAAGTAATTTTTGTTCATAAATTTGGGCCAAAACCTATACTGCTACCTATCTTTGGTAAAAAAAATAACCCAAATAAGTATATATTATTTGGTCTGTGTGAAAGTTATAGAGTCTACAAGCTATGGTGCCAATCATTGAAATTGATCACACCTGATGCACTGATGGCATATCTCATTTCTTGAGGCCCTGAAATGTCAGGAAAGTACAAATACCCCCCAAATTACCCTTTTTTGAAAAGTAGACATTCCAAGGTATTTACTATGAGGCATGGCGAGTTTTTTGAAGTTGTACTTTTTTCTCACAATTCTTGGGAAAATTAGGAAATTATTTTTTTTTTTTTTTGCACAAAATTGTCATAACAGCAAGTTATTTCTCACACACAGCATATGCATACTTCCAATTACACCCCAAAATACATTCTGCTACTTGTCCCGAGTATGACGATACCACATGTGTGAGACTTTTTCACACTCTGGCCACATAGAGGGATCCAACATGCAGGTAGCACCGTCAGGCATTCTAGGAGCAGAAATTTCACATCTAATTTCCTAACGACCTATTACACTTTTGAAGGCCCTGGAGCACCAGGACAATGGAATTACCCACAAAATGACTCCATTTTGGAAAGCAAACACGCCAACGTATATTCTATGAGGCATTATGAGTCTTTTGAATGGTTCATTTTTTCCACAAGTCTTCAAAAAACGTGGAAAGAAAATGAAAACGCTTTTATTTGTACACTACCATAAAGTCCCCCCCCCCTCCCAGTCCAAACCAGGCTCTTTGGGTCTGGTTTGGATATTAACCGGTTCAGCCTCCGCGCCGTAAATA
>BLSH010257375.1:424777-465527 GCA_018402905.1 Glandirana rugosa | reverse complement strand
GGTCGGGTAGACTCATGGACAGTGGTCGGGTAGTCTCATCGGTTCATGGACAGTGGTCGGGTAGACTCATGAGATTACTCTGATGGTCTGGTGACAGGTACTGGTGTACTCTGATGGGTTGGTGATAGTTACTAGAGTACTCAGATGGGCTGGTGACAGGTACTTGGCTACTCTGATGGGCTGGTGACAGGTACTCAGATGGGCTGGTGACAGGTACTCGGGTACTCAGATGGGCTGGTGACAGGTACTTGGCTACTCTGATGGGCTGGTGACAGGTACTCAGATGGGCTGGTGACAGGTACTCGGGTACTCATGCACTTGGGTAATCTGAAGGGCTGCAGATAGGTAATCAGTTACTCAGATGGGTTGGTGACAGGTACTTGGGTAATCTGAAGGGCAGGTACTCGGGTACTCTGATGGGCTGGTGACAGGTACTCGGGTACTCCGATGGGCAGGAGACAGGTACTCGGGTACTCAGATGGGCAGATGACAGGTACTCAGGTACACTGATGGTCTGGTGACAGGTACTCAGGTACTCTAATGGGCTGGTGACAGGTACTCGGGTACTCTGATAGGCTGGTGACATGTACTTGGGTACTCTGATGGGCTGGTGACAGGTACTAGGGTACGTTGATATGTTGGTGACAGATACTTGGGTAATCTGATGGGTTGGTGACAGGTACTCGGGTACTCAGATGGGTTGGTGACAGGGACTCGGGTACTCTGATGGGCTGGTGACAGGTACTCGGGTACGTTGATATGTTGGTGACAGATACTTGGGTAATCTGATGGGTTGGTGACAGGTACTCGGGTACTCAGATGGGTTGGTGACAGGGACTCGGGTACTCTGATGGGCTGGTGACAGGTACTCGGGTACTTTGATGGGCAGGTGACAGGTACTCTGATGGGCTGGTGACAGGTACATGGGTATTTTGGTGGGTTGGTGACAGGTACTTGGGTACTTTGATGGGTTGGTGACAGGTACTCAGGTACTCTGATGGTCTGGTGACAGGTACTGGTGTACTCTGATGGGTTGGTGATAGTTACTAGAGTACTCAGATGGGCTGGTGACAGGTACTTGGCTACTCTGATGGGCTGGTGGCAGGTACTCAGATGGGCTGGTGACAGGTACTCGGGTACTCAGATGGGCTGGTGACAGGTACTTGGCTACTCTGATGGGCTGGTGACAGGTACTCAGATGGGCTGGTGACAGGTACTCGGGTACTCTGATGGGCTGGTGACCGGTACTCGGGTACTCAGATGGGTTGGTGACAGGTACTCGGGTACTCAGATGGGGTGGTGACAGGTGCTTGGGTACTCTGATGGGATGGTGACAGGTACTCTGGTACTTTGATGGGTTGGTGACAGGTACTCGGGTGCTTTGATAGGTTGGTGACAGGTACTCGGGTACTCAGATGGGTTGGTGACAGGTACTCGGGTGCTCAGATGGGTTGGTGACAGGTACTCGTGTACTTTGATGGACAGGTGACAGGTACTCGGGTACTTTGATGGACAGGTGACAGGTGCTTGGGTACTTTGATGGACAGGTGACAGGTACTTTGATGGACAGGTGACAGGTACTCTGATGGGCTGGTGTACACAGTAGGCGGTAACAAGCTGTTCCCGCAATCTCCCTTTCACACGTGTGTGACAGGGAGAACTGCGGTAACATCATGTGACCGGCTGTGATTGACATAGCCGGTCACGTGGTAAAGAGCCGAGGGACAAGCCTCAGCGGTGATCGCCGCACTGCGCCATCCCCTGGGGTTGCGCATGAGCGGCGTGAACGTGGAGGTCGGTAGTGACCAGCTGTGATTGGACACATCCGGTCATGTGGTAAAGAGCCAAATCTATTGGCTCTTTACCCCGATCGGGGGGGACACGACCCCCGGGGACACGATCGATCTGCGAACGCCGCGGTCATATGATGTCGGCCCGGATCGACGAAGGGTTCCTGCCGACGTCATTTTACAATGACTCGGTAGGGAACAGGTTAACAGTAGTTCCAGGTTGGGGTCTCTAAAATGAGGTGACATCTTGGAGACCCTGTGATAGTGTGCCCTATTCCTGTGTATAGCTGTTCCCTACACTAATATTCAACTAGTGTATGGTAGCGCTCAAAACAGTCACAGGTGCATAGACCAGGCTGGTCAAAACAGTAGCGGCAATAAAAACGGGTGTCACGCCTGTAACCGCATCGTCAGCAGACACATCTTTTTGGGGGGCTCGGTTGGTAGAGGTACCAGGGATGGCATGTGGAAAATGCCGCTCATGCAGCCAGCTCACTGCATTTAGATTGGGAAGATGGGGTGCAGAACCAACTGGATACAGAAGGGCTCTGACAATCTCTTCCTGGAATTTCAAGGAGATATATAGTCCGTCCTGATGCTCTGTATAGCACATAAGTGTTCAGCATAGCCAATTGGAATAAGTAAACAGACTTGTACCAGTGTCTGGTCTTACGGGAAATTAAGTACAGTGCCAATAACTGGTTGTTAAGGTCCACCCCTCTGATATTTTGGTTATATTCGTGGACACAGAGGGGTTTCTCCACAACACCAGTTGCCATTGTAATTTGGACAGCCGTATCTGCGTGAAGGGAGGAAAGAACAAAAACATTCTTTGTATTCCTCCACTTCACCGCAAGCAAATTACTTCCTCTCAAGCAGGCTCCCCCCCCCCCCATCTAAGTCGGGATTCTGCCAGCCGTTGGGGGAAGCCCCGGTGATTAAATGCCACATGCGCCAATTTGGTGATCAAACAAGTGACTAAAAAGTGGCATTAATTGTCCATGTACAAATGGTACTCCTTTCCGGATAAGAGTGACACCAAGCTCCATACAATTTTGCCAGCACTCCCTATGTAGTCTGGGCATCCTTCCGCCTCCACGTGACTATCTTTGCCCTCATAAACCATAAAGCTACATGTATAGCCTGTGGCCCTGTCACAGAGCTTATACATCTTGACCCGTATCTGGTACCTTGCTGGGGAGGTACTCTTTGAAAGTTTATGAGGGGCCGAATTTTGTGGAGCCGATCATATTCACGGTCACCCCGTGGACGACAGAGTTCATTGTCATTGAAATGCATGAAGCGCAGAATCTGCTTGTATCGTGTCCTGGCCATTGAAGCAGAGAACACGGGCATATGATGGATTGGGTCAGTGGACTAATATGACAGCAACTCAGGTTCTCTATGTATGCCCATGAGGATGGTAAGGCCCAGAAGGGACTTCAATTCTGGAACCGTAATTGTATTCACCTGAATTCCGGGTTGGCCAGTGAATGGGGGAAGTGCGGGCCCTGTCAGTGGAGGGTTGGCAATCGGGGTTTGTAAGCACGGCAGAAAGGGTACTATGGCCTCTGCGGGCCTGTGTTTGTCTTCATGGCTGCAGGACACTACTTGTGCTAGCCACACCAGCTTGAACTGCACTTATGGGACTCGCCACGTCACCAAGTGTTACTGCAGTGCTGGTTTGTCTATGACCAGGATGTACTAGGCCGCTGGTGCTTGTCAGGTCACCAGGAGGAGTAGCGGCACTAGTACTGGTTCTCTGCTCCATACGAGAGCCCTGCGGTTCTTGCACCTCAGCGACAGCAGAACGGGATCTGGTGTGCCTGACCTTAGCAGGGACCACAACTCAGTCGTCAGAGCTATCTGACAGGGTGCTGCTGCTGTCTACGGGTTCGTATACTGAGCCTGATTCTGACAGTGGAGCTTCCCCATCACTCTCATCTGTCATGCTCAGCATCGCGTAGGCCTCTTCACTAGTGTACCTCACATTGGACATGTTGGGCTCTAAATTTAGAGGTACACTAGTGTTGGTTGTCAGAGCCTTTTTCAAGTCGCTACCAAAAACGCTGTCAGATTTCGCAGGGATCGGGGTGATCTCAGCAAATGCCGCAGATATGTGTGATGCGTTTGGTAAGTGTCAGCGATCTATTGATCCTGCACTTGGTTGGGTTGGGCTTGGCTGGGCGGAGGGGCTAATTGCAGGTGCTAGCAGGTATCTGGGCTGATCCCGCTAATGCTGCATTTGTTAGAACACTAATCTAGTGGGGACGCTAATATATGTCTGATCAGATATTGATCTTTTCAGATAAAATACTACTAACTGACCTATCTAGGTGTATGTATGCGTGTCAGAGTACCTGTACTAATCTAACCCTGCCGGGGATGGACAGTGACCCTAACGCATGCTAAAATTTAACTGAGGTCACCGCCGGGCGATCAGGGGTTAAAACCTATAAAAGGTATATAAAATAATATACGGTGGGTAATCTGATGAGGAGAAAAGCTATTTATCTAGCTAGTGTCACCCATGACACTTATACAGTGATCACAGGTGACAGGGGGCAATCAAGGGGTAAAAAAACCTTATTAGGGGTGTAATGGGGGGTATTTATACCTACCTAGTCTACTACTACCTACCCTAACACTGATTAGTGTCACAAATGATACAAGTACACAGAGATCCGTGAAATATCTGAGCACTGCACTCAGTGACACAGTGACAGGGGGTGGCAGGAGTGAAGGGGTTAACTGGGGGGCCATCAGGGGGCAATCAGGGGGTGGAAAGTGTGCCTATGTGTACTGGTGTTAGTGTAGTGTTGTGCAACTCACGATTCCAATGTCCTCTCTCATCAGCAGGTATAGACCAAAAATCATTGGTGTATTCCTGTGGATTGATCAGTTCTCTAGTGAATTGGACCACCGCGGCCGCGCTGCACTCAGTGACAGGGGGTGGCACAGGAGTGAAGGGGTTAACTGGGTGGGCGATCAGGGGGTGGAAAGTGTGCCTATGTGTACTGGTGTTAGTGTAGTGTTGTGCAACTCACGATTCTGATTTCCTCTCTCCTCTCTTGAATGGAAAAGGAAGGAGAGAGGGAGAGTGACATCACTTCCCCTATCTGTGTTTACATTCCACAGACAGGGGAGGCATTTTATTCACCAGGCCAATCAGCAGGTATAGACCAAAAATCATTGGTCTATTCCTGTGGATTGATCTGTCCTCTAACGAATGGGACCGCCGTGGCCATGCTGGGGGTGCGCGCATCCCCTGACCTCGGCCGCGAGCACAGTTTATAGCCGGCTATTTGCGGGACGCTGCCACATTGCAGCTGTAAATGTATGTGAGACGGTCGGGAACCAGTTAAAGCATTGTCTATGGACAATTTTGGGTACCACATTTCTTTCATCATTTCATGGGTGCACACAATTTCTTGGGTTAAAGTTTATGTAAACCCTAGCAATAGACCTCTCTTATTTGGTCCTTTTGTCCTTTTAAATATAATATATATTATTATTTATAGTATTATATATTATCACCCGTACCTTATATTTTAGATTTACTATTCATTATATATATATATATATATATATATATATATATATTATTTGGGTTAAATGAGAGTTCTTTTGACCATAAGTGAAAGCTTTAATACAACAACAAAATGTATTAGTAAGTAGTAGTAAGGTCTAAAGACTATACAGCAATCTATCTATTATACCTTGCATATGAAGAAACATATATGTTATACTAAAGGAATTATGTTATATTCTTTAAAACAACAAAATAGAAACAGCCAAACACATAACATATAGGACAAACAGATAGACCATAGTTACCATGCTACTGCACAGGACTGCTCCCTTCTGCTGACTGTCATTCAAGAGAACTCTCTCCTCCCATCTAGTCTGCGTATATTATTGTAGGCCGGTGCCTCATTGGTTGGCCTGGAATGGCCCTGATTGGTGGGCCTCCCTATTCCTTTACGATTGGCTAATCCTCAATCCCTATAGTTTGCCTAAGTCAGCCCCTTTTAATGCAACTACATTTTCAGGGAAGTTGAGTATTAGGCCTCATATACACGGGCGTCTGCAAAAAAATAAGCAAAACGCCGGGCCTGACGTCAGGGAAAAAATTGCCGTTTTTCTCGGCGTTTTGCATTGACGTCAATGCACGTTTTTTCACGCTAGCTTTCAGCGGCGTTTTCTGCCTCTATTCAAAATCAATGGTTCCCTATGGGAGCCCATTGATTTGAATAGAAGCCGCACCAAAAGTCGGATCGCGGTGATCCGACTTGCAGCGCGACTTGTGTGCTAGGTGTCTTAAAAGGGACCCCCTGCAAAAAATTTGCATGAGGTCCCCCCCCCCCAAGAGCATACCAGGCTCTTCGATCTGGCATGGATTTTAAAAGGAACCCCCATGCTGAAAAAACGACGTAGGGTCCCCCCCAGAATCCATACCAGACCCTTATCCGAGCACGCAGCCTGGCAGGCCAGGAAAGGGGGAGGACCGTACCAGGCCGCATGCCCTCAACATGGGGAGTATGGGTGCTTTGGGGCAGGGGGGGCTCTGCGCCCCCCGCCCCAAAGCACCTTGTTCCCATGTTGATGGGGACAAGAGCCTCTTCCCGACAACCCTGGCCATTGGTTGTCGGGGTCTGCGGGTGGGGGCTTATCGGAATCTGGAAGCCCCCTTTAATAAGGGGGCCCCCAGATGCCGGCACCCCCCTATGTAAATGAGTATGTGGTACATCGTACTCCTACCCATTTACCTGGGTGAAAAAAGTATACAAAAAAAAACACTACACAGCTTTTTAAAATATTTTATTAAATCAGCTCCAGCGTCTTCTCCCCTCTCTTCTCCCTCGTCTTCTTTCTTCGGCTCTTTTGCTGGGTCTTCTGAGGGGTCTTCTGCGGGTCTTCTGCGGGGTCTCCTGCTCTTTTGCCACTGTCTCCCACTTCTTCTTCTCCTTCTTGAGATGTTGACTCGTCGCTCTCTTCCACTCGAATGCCGGGTCCGTGCTGCGCGGTTGCCTTATATTGGGATGGGGCATGGCCACATGATGTCATCATGAGCCCCACCCTCATGATGTCACATCCTGGGGGGGGGCATCACATCACAGCCCCGCTAGCTAGCACACAAGTCGTGCCACAAGTCGGATCACCGTGATCCGACTTTTGGTGCGGCTTCTATTGAAATTTTGAACGGTGTATACAACGTTAAGCAACGTTATTGAGAGGTTTGACAGCTCTGCATCAAAAACGCCATGACGCTGCAGCTTCAGAACGCGCTGGCCGTGGGTTCTAGCCTAAATGACGGGCTGCCACCTTCATTGCATATCTAAACTAGGGATCCTTTGAAGTGAATACTTGTAGAACAAAGAGGTTTGAGTCCCATTGTTTAGATAAAAAAGCCTAGGCACCAAATTGTCTGGGACAAGCCTTTTCATATACAGGCATAATAATTAACATATGGCCTCCCAGCAAAGCATATAACCCCCACACTGATACACCTCTAGCTTATATATATATTCATAATTACAATATTTTACTAGAGTTGAGCGGACACCTGGATGTTTGGGTTCAGTGGGTCTGGCCAAACTTCGCGAAAAAGTTCGGGTTCGAACTTTACCCCGGACCCCGAACCCCATTGAAGTCAATGGTGACCCAAACTTTTTGGCGCAAAAATGGCTGTAAAAAAGTCCTGGCAAGTGCTAGGCCGCAAAAGGAAGTAAAATGGGGGTAAGAGTAGGACAAGTGCCCTACAAAAAAATGGGGATAGGGAAAATTACTTAAAATCAAATAAAAAAAATAAAATTGGGAAGGGGGGGTGGATGTGGAGTAGGAGCCTAGAGGTTGACTAGGCCGTGACCGTGGCAGTGTAGGTGGAAGTGGCGGTGGTGGAGGAGGAGGAGGAGGAGGAGGGGGTAGCCAACACTTTTTGTTGTTTGTTTGTTTTCTTTTTCTAATTGGGGTAGCCCCCAAAATATTGAGGCATATTAAAAAAAACAAGTATACCAATGGCTGTGTGAGGCCGGTCTAAATGTCTATTCTGCACAAGGTACAGACAAGTCTTGTGGGATCCATGCCTGGTTCATTTTAATAAACGTTAGCTTGTCCACGTTGGCATGGACAGGCGGCTGGGCTTGTCTGTGATAACGCCCCCTGCCGTGCTAAACACACGTTCAGACAATACACTGGCTGCAGGGCAGGCCAGCACCTCCAAGGCATAAAGGGCAAGCTCAGGCCATGTGCCTAATTTGAAGACCCAGAAGTTGAATGGGGCAGACCCATCAGTCAGTTTGTGTAGGCGTGTGCACACATACTGTTCCACTATGTTGCTGAAATGCTGCCTCCTGCTAAGACGTCAGCTGGTGGTGCTGTTTGTTGTGGCGGGCTGCTGACAAAGCTTTGCCAAATTTCGGCCATGCTAACCCTGCCTTCTGAGGTGCTGGCGGTGGCACAGCTGCGTTGGCGACCTCTTCCTCCTCTGCCTTCGCCTTGTGCTTCCACTGAGCCCTCAGCAGCGCATCTACCAGTGTGCGCTTGTAGTCGTTCATCTTCCTCTCACGCTGCAGTGAGGGAATTAAGGATGGCACATTGTCCTTGTAACGGGGATCCAGCAGGGTGGCCACCCAGTAATCAGAGGAAGTTACAATGTGGTCAACTCGGCTGTTGTTGCGCAGGCACTGCAGCATGTAGTTGGCCATGTGTGCCAGGCTGCCCAGAGGCAAAGACAAGCTGTCCTCTGTGGGAGGTGTATCATCTGTGTTCTCCGTATCCCCCCAGCCATGCTCCAGTGATGCACATGAGCTGCGTTGGGTGCCACCCTGCTGCGGTTCCTCCTCCTCCTCCTCATGATCTTCCTCGTCCTCCTCATCCTCCAGAACTGTTCCCTGGCTTGAATATTTTTTACCTGGCCTATGCTGGTGCAGGAACCCACCCTCCGAGCCACTTGTGAATGACTGGCCTGATAACCGTGGAAATGACCCCTCTTCCTCCTCCTCCTCCTCATCCTCCTGTGCCACATCCTCTGCCAGGGATACCATATGCAGGTATCCAGCAGGGATGGTCAGATCAGTTGGCTGCACTTAAAGGAATCAGGACTAGGTGTAAGGTGAAAATATCAATATATTTATTAGACAAATAACACACACTTCCAACAGCAAACACCAGCAAATATAAATGAGCAAGTAAAAGATGAAAACACACCAAACCCCAAAATAAACACCTATCTGACTAACTAAATGCAAGTGAAGAAAACACACACATATACAATAAGCAACCAGGGATACCAGATAAGGGGAACAGGGAGCCAGGTACTGGGAGCAGAAGGAGAGCAAGGGAGCAGGTTCAGGAATCAAGTCTCTGGGTCTGGATCGCAGATCAGGGATCAGGGATCAGAGCAGGTCAGGTTCAGGCATGGACACAGCTTGCAGGGAAAATACCGAAGCACTGGGACAGGGAGCAAGGCGGGCTTATATGGACCCAGCAGACCCATACGGTGCAGCTTAATGACCTGTAAGCTCAATCTCCTGGGAGACTCCTGCTGGTGGCCACCAGAACTACACCATTTAGTTTTCCAAACACTGCCACCAGCAGGTGACCCAAGCAAGGACACAGGTCCTGACATCCTCTTCCATCATCGCCCAAAGTGTTTTTTCAAGGAGACATAGAAGTGGGATATTAATGCTGAGAACAGCATCATCGGCACTGGCCATGTTGGTGGAGTACTCGAAAAACCGCAATACGGTACACAGGTCTCGCATGGAGGCCCACTCGTGGTGAAGTGGTGCTGTTCCGCAGATCGACTGACCCGTGCGTGCTGCAGCTGAAACTCTACTATTGCCTGCTGCTGCTCGCACAGTCTCTCCAGCATGTGCAAGGTGGAGTTCCACCTTGTAGGCACGTCGCATAGGAGGCGGTGAGCGGGAAGGCCGAAGTTCCGCTGCAGCGCAGACAGGCTAGCAGGGTGAGAATGCCGAAAGTACGCACAGACGGCCCACACAATGGCAACAACCACTCATCGGTCTGTTGTTCAATGCCCGTCCACAGCTCCTGCGCAGTGTGGGGTTTATCCCCCAAACATAGTTTTAAAACAGCCTGCTGCCGTTTCCCTCTGGATGTGCTGAAGTTGGTGGTGAAGGTGTTACACTGAGTGGATGAGGAGGTGGTAGAAGAGGAGGTAGCGCAATAGGAGGAGGAGGAGGCAACAGGAGGCAAAGAGAAATGCCCTGCAATTCTCAGTGGTGGAAGGACATGTGCCAAATGGCTAGCTGCCTCAGGCCCACCCACCACTACATTTGCCCAGTGTGCAGTTAGCCAGATATAGCGTCCCTGCCCGTGCTTACTGGTCCATGTATCAGTGGTTATGTGGACCTTGCCACAGATGGCGTTGCGCAGTGCACACTTGATCTTGTCCCCGACTTATTTGTGCAGGGAAGGGATGGCTCGCCTGGAAAAGTAGTGGCGGCTGGGAACCACATACTGTGGGACAGCCACCGCCATCAGGTTTTTAAAACTGTCCGTGTCCACCAGACGGAATGACAGCATTTCAAAGGCCAGGAATTTTGAAATGCTGGCATTCAGGGCCAGGGATCGCAGGTGGGTAGGGGGGTACTTCCTCTTTGTCTCCAGTGTTTGGGAGATAAAGAGCTGTAAGCTTCCATGGGACCGTGTGGAAATGCTTGGGGACGGTGGTGGACATGGTGGCGTTGCTGTCACATGCTCTGTTTGCTGGGTGGCAGGTGACACTGGCACTGTAGAGGTGGAGGAAGAGGCTGAGGCAGCAGCAGAAGAGGAAGCAGGAGGAGGCCGAGACCTTTCTTGGATTTTGAGGTAATTAGTCCAATGCAGCTTGTGCCTTTAATTTAGATGCCTGGTCATGCAGGTTGTGCTCAGGATTAGAACATTTAGGCCTCGCCTCAGGCTATCAATGCACAGCGTACAAACCACTCGTGTCTTGTCGTCAGCACATTGTCTGAAGAACTGCCACGTGGGGGAATGCCTTTGAGCTGTCTTTGGTGTGCTAGGTCCCTGGGTGCGGTGGGTTGTAGCAGGCCTACTGTCTAGGGAACGCTCGCTCCGCTTTTGCAACCTGCTCCTCTTTTGCTGTGCTGGTGCCTCTATGCAACCACCACCTCTTCCTCCAAACTGCACACATCACTGGCATTACCCTCATTCCATGTGGGGTCTAGGACCTCATCATCCTCCTCCACATCATCTTCCACCCACCCTTCACCACTGCCCTCCTTGTCAGTCTGCACACTGAGGAAAGCTTCAGCACTTGGCACCTGTGTTCCGTCATCATGAGAGACATGCTGCGCCGGTGTCCTCATTCTGCAACAGAAGTGGTTGGGCATCGGTGCACTCAATGTCTTCCACTTCTGGGGCAGGGCTATGTGGATGGCCCAAGGAAAGCACACCAGGAGAGTCATCAAAAAGCATAAGAGTCTGTTGCATGACTTGGGGCTCAGACTGCTTGGCTAATTTACAAGGGGCTGAGGTGAAAGACAGATGGCCATGGGTTTCAGGTGCCAACTCTGAGCTTTCATCAAGGGACCCTGAGGGAGACAATGTGAAGGAACTGGAGGCATTGCCAGCCACCCAATCTACTATCGCCTGTACTTCACCATTCGTTGAGCGGCCTACCATATAGCGTTGAAGGTTCTGTCAGCTACCTGAGGAAGGTGTTTCACCTGTGCATGTAGCTGGCACAGATCGACCACGTCCTCTCCTTCCAACAGGAGCTTTACCAACACCACCAACACCAGCAGCAACACGACCACGTCCCTTATTTGACGCTCTCCTTATTCTGTCCGCAAATGTACTATGTAGCACTACTTAAGTATTTATTAATACGAAAAAAATAATTTTTGAACAATAATCTGTCCCTTACAGCACCAGCAGGAACCTCTCCCTTTAGAACTAGGAGATGATTTTAGAACAATAATCTGCCCCTTACAGCACCAGCAGGAACCTATCCCTTTAGAACCAGGAGATGATTTTAGAAAAATTATCTGTTCCTTACAGCACCAGCAGGAACCTCTCCCTTTAGAACTAAGAGATTATTATAAAACAATAATCTGTCCCTTACAGCACCAGCAGGAACCTGACCCTTTAGGAGTAGGCAATGAATTTAGGACAATGATCTGTCCCTTACAGCAACACCAGGAACCTGACCCTATAGAACTAGGAGATGATTTTAGAACATTAATCTGTCCCGTACAGCAACAGCAGGAACCTCTCCCTTTAGAACTAGGACATGATTTTAGAACCATAATCTGTCCCTTACAGCACCAGCAGGAACCTGACCCTATAGGAGTAGGAGATGATTTTAGAACAATAATCTGTCCCTTACAGCAACAGCAGTAACCTGACCCTATAGGAGTAGGCGATGATTTTAGACCAATAATCTGTCCCTTACAGCAACAGCAAGAACCTGACCCTATAGGAGTAGGCGATGATTTTAGAACAATAATCTGTTCCTTACAGCAACAGCAAGAACTTCTCCCTTTAGAACTAGGAGATGATTTTAGAAAAATATTCTGTCCCTTACAGCACCAGCAGGAACCTCTCCCTTTAGAACTAGGAGATGATTATAGAACAATAATCTGTCCCTTACAGCAACAGCAGGAACCTGACCCTATAGGAGTAGGCAATGATTTTAGAACAATAATCTGTCCCTTACAGCAACAGCAGGAACCTGACCCTATAGGAGTAGACGATGATTTTAGAACAATAATCTGTCCCTTACAGCAACAGCAGGAACCTCTCCCTTTTAGAACTAGGAGATGATTATAGAACAATAATCTGTCCCTTACAGCACCAGCAGGAACCTGACCCTATAGGAGTAGGCGATGATTTTAGAAAAATCTGTCCCTTACAGCAACAGCAGGAACCTGACCCTATAGAACTAGGAGATGATTTTAGAACAATAATCTGTCCCTTACAGCACCAGCAGGAACCTCTCCCTTTAGAACTAGGAGATGATTATAGAACAATAGACTGTCCCTTACAGCACCAGCAGGAACCTGACCCTATAGGAGTAGGCGATGATTTTAGAACAATAATCTGTCCCTTACAGCAACAGCGGGAACCTGACCCTATAGGAGTAGGCAATGATTTTAGAACAATAATCTGTCCCTTACAGCAACAGCAGGAACCTCTCCCTTTAGAACTAGGAGATGATTTTAGAACAATAATCTATCCCTTACAGCAACAGCAGGAACCTGACCCTATAGGAGTAGGCAATGATTTTAGAACAATAATCTGTCCCTTACAGCAACAACAGGAACCTGACCTTATAGAATTATGAGATGATTTTAGAACAATAATCTGTCCCTCAAAGCAGTAGACTCTACCTAGTCCAGAATCAGATCGTTCTGTAATGCAGGATGAGATCTGCAAACTGTCCCTCAAAGCAGTAGACTCTACCTAGTCCAGAATCAAATCGTTCTGTAATGCGGGATGAGATCTGCAATCTGTCCCTCAAAGCAGTAGTAGTAATCTCTACCTAGTCCACAATCAGATCGTTCTGTAATGCAGGATGAGATGTTATTAATATCTGCAATCTTTCCCTCACAGCGCTGGCAGCATCCTCTCCCTAGACTAGCCTGAGAGCATGTGACATGCAGCACTACGTGAGTCCAGCTTATACAGAGGCTGGGTCACATGATGCACTGGCCAATCACAGCCATGCCATTAGTAGGCATGGCTGTGATGGCTTCTAAGGGCAAACCAGTGAAACGCTTGTTGATTGGCTGCCCTGCAACTATTCAACATGTGTGATCAAATACCCAAACCCAGAACCCGAACCCAAACTTTTTTTCAAATGTTCGGGTCTGGGTCACGGACACCCCAAAGTTCGGTACGGACCCAAACTTTACAGTTCGGGTTCGCCCAACTCTATATTTTTCAGCTGTTAATGGAGATTTCACATAAACTCATAAGGCAACAGATGGCCCCATGTGGCCAGTTGAGAATATGAGACTCGGCCACACCTAAAATAATGGTTTATGTGTAATCTCCTTTAACATTTGGAACTTTTGTCTTTGCCTTCTGAAACAACAAAAACTCTTTGAAAGACAAAAAAAACCCCTTTAAACTCTCCATTTCTACAGTCCACATTTCTGGATCTCAGTATATATAAGTCCATAACAAAAATAATAAGAGACCAAACAAAAAAAAACACAAATAAAAAAATTAGGATCTTTGTTCTCAACAGTCCAATAATAATAGTACGAAAGTCCATAATGCAGACCTGGTCATGTTGCCCTTGCTTTTGGGACCGCCTTCCATGGTGATTCCAATTGGATATAGCATACAGTATTCAGTAATGGCCTTTGGGCAAGCTTTCCTGGCTTTCCAAGATTATACTTTATTAATGTGGACACAGGTAGGGAAAGAAAAACATGAGTGCTTCTAAGACATATGCATTCCAATGAATGCTTATCTTGTAATTAGTAGTAAGAACCTTTGTTTAGCATTGCTATAGATTTACTGCAACATAATAACGAGACTCTCTCTCATTGACAAGTTTAACAATTTGAATGTTTACCACTTTCAGCCAGGTACTGTCAGATTTTCATCAGCCCTCCTTATTCATCTATGGTCATATGCCTGGAAATAACTCTACCATGCCTTCTGCTGGTTACCACTGTGTGTGTGTATAACTCTTCAAGTCTCCAGGGGGGGACACAACTCCCCACTAACTCCTTTTACTGAAACTGTGTTCAGTTATACCAACCCTGATGGGCTAAAACCTTGGCTGGTGCCACATATTTGTACACGTAATTCCATCCTTTGCTACCATGTGTAACTACTGTATTAGTCCTGCCTTTAGCAGTCTGGGGTAGAGGTCATACCCTTAGCAGGCCCAAAACAGAGTAGGCAGTGTCAACCAAGCAGACAAAATAACTTGATTTCAGAATGTGGGTAAGTGTGATATCCCCAATTACTCGTGGCTTCAGGAATAATCAATCTAAATTACTCTTAAGTACAATTGTACTATACTATACCTGCTATTTGCCAATCACTATGAGTCTCACAAGTCCCAGTATATCTATATGATATTCAAGCAATACTCTTTGAATTTAGTTATAGCACAGAAAAAACTGACCAACAAAACAATGACTGCATGACTGGTGCTAAAACCTGGTGTTACAACTACTATTGCCATAATTGGTAATAGCTAAAATGACATAAATTTATATAAAACCATTATCCAATGTTGAAAGGAGGAAAAAAAAAGAACTGTTGGAAATTGGCCCAACACAAAATGCTATAGGGAAGCTTTAATTTATATAAAACCCTTATCCAATGTTAAAAGGAGGGAAAAAAGGAATTATTGGAAATTGGCCCAACAAAAAATAGGGAAGCTTTAATATTTTATATCAACATTTTTAACTGTTTTAAATGTACACATAATGTTCCCCATACTCCCCTCTTTTTTTTTTTTTTTTCATCATAGCAGAACCAAACTCAAGAATCACCCAAAAATTAAGGTGATAAAGGAAAGAGAAAAAAATAAATAAAATAAATAAATATATTTATAAAAAAAAAATATAAAACTTAAAAAAAAGTACAGATTTAACCACTTCCCTACCGAGTCATAGTAAAATGACGTCGGCAGGGACTTTCCCTCGATCTGGGAGGACGTCATATGACGTCCTCCGCTTCTCGCCGCTACTGCGGGCCCCCAGGGGCCCGCAGAGCGGCGATCACGGATCGCTAGTCTGCCGGGGGGTTGTGTCCCCCCCAGATCGGGGTAAAGAGCCAATACAATTGGCTCTTTACCACGTGACCGGCTGTGTCCAATCACAGCCGGTCACGAGCGCTCCTCTCGTGCACGCCGCTCGTGCGCACCCCTGGGGGCGCGCAGCGCGGCGATCGGAGCTGAGGCTTGTCCCTCGGACAAAGCCCGGCTCCGATCCGTGTAAAGAGTCAATAGATTTGGCTCTTTACCACATGACCGGCTGTGTCAATCACAGCCGGTCATGTGATGTAAACAAACCGCGGTAACGAGCTGTTACCGCGGTTCTCCCTGTCACACACCGATCGTGTGTGACAGAAAGATTGCGTTAACAGCTGGTTACCACTTACTGTGTACACCAAGCACACTGATCACCCCCCCAATAAAGAGTACCTGTCACCTGTCACATCAAAGTACCTGTCACAGTCCATCAGAGTACCTGTCACCTGACCATCAAAGTACCTGTCACAGTCCATCAGAGTACCTGTCACCTGTCCATCAAAGTACCCGAGTATCTGTCACCTGCCCATCAAAGTACCCAAGTACCTGTCACCTGTCCATCAAAGTACCCGAGTACCTGTCAACTGCCCATTGAAGTACCTGTCACCTGCACTTCAAAGTAACCGAGTACCTGTCACCTGCCCATCAAAGTACCCGAGTACCTGTCACCTGGACATCAAAGTACCCGAGTACCTGTCACCTACCCATCAAAGTACCCGAATACCTGTCACCTGCCCATCAAAGTACCCGAATACCTGTCACCTGCCCATCAAAGTACCCGAGTACTTGTCACCTGTCCATCAGAGTACCCGAGTACCTGTCACCTGTCCATCAAAGTACCCGAGTACCTGTCACCTGTCCATCAAAGTACACGAGTACCTGTCAACTGCCCATCGAAGTACCTGTCACCTGCACTTCAAAGTACCCGAGTACTTGTCACCTGTCCATCAGAGTACCCGAGTACCTGTCACCTGCCCATCAAAGTACCCGAGTACTTGTCACCTGTCCATCAGAGTACCCGAGTACCTGTCACCTGTCCATTAGAGTACCCGAGTACCTGTCACCTGTCCATCAGAGTATCCGAGTACCTGTCACCTGTCCGTCAGAGTACCCGAGTACCTTTCACCTGTCCGTCAGAGTACCCGAATACCTGTCACCTGCCCATCAGAGTTTGCGAGTACCTGTCACCTGCCCATCAGAATACCCGAGTACCTGTCACCAGCCCATCAGCGTACCCGAGTACCTGTCATCTGCCCACCTGAGTACCCAAGTACCTGTTACCTGCCCACCAGAGTACCCGAATACCTGTGACCAGCCCATCAGAGTACCTGAGTACCTGTCACCTGCCTTTCAGATTACCCGAGTACCTGTCACCAACCCATCTGAGTAACCGAGTACCTATCTGCAGCCCATCAGAGTACCCAAGTACCTTTTACCAATCCATCAGATTACCCTAGTACCTGTCTCCAGCCCATCAAAGTACCCAAGTACCTATCTGCAGCCCATCAGAATACCTGAGTACCTATCTGCAGCCCATGCCTCATAGAATATACCTCGGGTATTTGCTTTCCAAAATGGGGTCATTTTGGGGGTAATTCCACTGTCCTGGTGCCCTGGGGCCTTCAAAAGTGTCATAGGTATGAATGAAATTTTATGTGTAATGTATGCTCCTAGAACGCCTGACGGTGCTCCCTGCATGTTCGGCCTCTGTATGTGGCCAGGGTGTGAAAAGGTCTCACACATGTGGTATCGCCATACTCGGGACGAGTAGCAGAATATATTTTGGGGGGTAATTTTTGTTATGTGCATGCTATGTGTTAGAAATATCTTATAAATTGACCACTTTGTGTAAAAATAAAAGCGTTTTCATTTTCTTTCCACGTTTTTCGAAGACTTGTGAAAAAAAATGAACCATTCAAAAGACTCATAATGCCTCATAGAATATACGTTGGGGTGTTTGCTTTCCAAAATGGGGTAATTTTGTGGGTAATTCCATTGTCCTGGTGCTCCAGGGCCTTCAAAAGTGTAACAGGTCGTTAGGAAATTAGATGTGAAAATTCTGCTCCTAAAATGCATGACGGTGCTCCCTGCATGTTGGACCTCTCTATGTGGCCAGGCTGTGAAGTCTCACACATGTGGTATCGCCATACTCGGGGCGAGTAGCAGAATGTATTTTGGTGTGTAATTGGAAGTATGCATATGCTGTGTGTGAGAAATAACTTGTTGTTTTGACAATTTTGTGCAAAAAAAAAATAAATTATAATTTCTTAATTTTCCCAAGAATTGTGGGAAAAAAGTACAACTTCAAAAATCTTGCCATGCCTCTTGCTAAATACCTTGGAATGTCTACTTTTCAAAATGGGGTCATTTGGGGGGTATTTGTACTTTCCCGACATTTCAGGGCCTCAAGAATTGAGATCGGCCATCAGCGCATCAGGTGTGATCAATTTTCAATGATTTGCACCATAGTTTGTAGACTCTATAACTTTCACACAGACCAAATAATATACACTTATTTGGGTTATTTTTACCAAAGATAGGTAGCAGTATAGGTTTTGGCCCAAATTTATGGACAAAAATTACTTATTTGCAAAATTTTATCACAGAAACTAAAAAAAAGTTTTTTTTTTTCAAAATGTTCGCACTTTTTTCAATTATGTCGCAAAAAATAAAAAACCCAGAGGTTCTTAAATACCACCAAAAGAAAGCTTTTGTGTGAAAAAAATTATAAAAATTTTGTTTGGGTGCAGTGTAGCATGAGAGAGTAATTGTCATTCAAAGTGTGAAAGCGCTGAAAGCTGAAAATTGGTCTGGTAAGGAAGGGGGTATAAACGTCCGGTATTGAAGTGGTTAATGCTGCCTCAACATGAGATTTGTGATACATTTCTCTTTAAATTTTAAAGAGCATTGAAACTGTATTTAGTTAAAAAAAACAAAATTGAAACTGCTTCCAAACATTGCCGATATACAAAAGGCAACTCCCTCTCTCTGTAGTGTTTAACATATTAATTGACTCTCTTTTGAGGACCAATTTGCAAGTCAGACAGGCCACAAAAAGGTGTAGTAGAGAGAGGGAACGTACACTCTGTTTAATAGAAAGAGATAAACATGAGAGCACATGCATGGCTTCAGGTGATGGCGGACACGTTAGTGGGGCTCCGGACCTTCCCCGCTTTCATCCACCCCTGCACAGCTACACCAGCTTCTTTTGGTTCCAGGGGTAAGCACTAAGAAAACACTGCACACCACATGGTGAAGATAGGAGACCAAAAACCAGTCTCCCGTTCGCAATCTGAGCCATGGCCTGGTCCAGACATGGAGTGCTTCCTTACTAGGCCAGAATCCCAAGGCTCAATTTCACAAGCCAACCCAGTCAAGCAGGCCTGCAGCGCAACTGACTGGTATCGCGACCAGCGAAACCTCACCCCACCTCAGAGCTCTACACCCCACACAATATTAACCTCTGAGCTGCTGGATAAAAAATGCCAAGCTATATTACACAAGATAACCCACAATGTGGTCCAGGAATTTGGAAAGCTATCACAGTAGCTGCAGGGGGAGCTGGATCAAATAGGAGAACGTACTGATGTATTGGAGACTAAATGTGATGACATGACTCAATATGTTCATGCTTTGGAGGGAGAAAATGCCTCCCTTAAACATGCAGTGTCACAGTTCCAAGTACATCAAGAAGAAGTTTATGAAAAACATGGAAAGACATCAAAATTTGTGGATCAGAGGAGTCTCTGAAAAAGTCACAAAAACATCAGATCATATCTCTTGGGTCTGTTTAACATCCTAGCTCCTGACATAGGGGACATTGATTGGTGCCTAAATAGGGCTCACAGGTCACTGGCCCCAAAGCCCCCTGCTTGGGGCAGGCCTAGAGACATTGTTGCACAATTTCATTTTTATGAAAGCAAAGAGGCCCTGACATAAGCCATGCGCAATCGATCCCACAAAGGACACAGAATGCAGATTTACAGTGACCTTTCAGCCATCACTCTGGCGAAGAGGTGCTCTCTGAGACCCATAACTTTCCATCTACAAGCTCTCAAGATTCCATACTACTGGGGATTCCCTTTTTGTCTCAGTGTCATGAAAGATGGCATCCAGCATGTTTTGTGTGATCTTCAGGAAGAAGACGCCTTCTTAAAATATCTGGGTCTCCCACCATTGCCTGCTGAGGATCTCATGCCGCTGCCTTCTACACAAGGGCTATGTCTGCACCTTCCAGGAACTGGACCCCAGTCAGAGGCAGAGGAAGAAGATCCTCCTCATCTACACCTCAACAATCCCAAAACAATAAACCACCAACCTGAGAGATTCTTGGACTCATCTTGGCTTCAATTTTCCTGTGGCTAGATATATTCTGGCCCATCTTGGGCTTCAGCTGCTTCCCACCTAACCTGTTTGAGGCACCTGGAACTATAAAGACTCCCTGTTTCCAAGATGGCTCCACTTCACCCATGTTAAAGGTTTTACACCAGGTTTGAATACTCTGTTCAGTTCAGCGGGGGCCACTAACTGTTTCTCCCTAGAGGCTTCTATCATGATCGAAGCGGGGAATGTCCCTCTGTACCCCAAGGCTATGGCCTGGGCCTCCTGGGAGGCGACTGCTTCTCAGGTCTAAAACATTGGTGTCTTTTTCTTGTTTTTGTTTTTCTTTCTTTCTGATCCTCTTTTTTTTCTGGCCGACATGGCCTTTATTATCTAAGCCTACAAAAATCATCTAGACTCTTTTTTCAAAGGTTCTTTTTAATATCAGAATATCATTGGTTCTATGCTTCCAAATATTGGTACACACCATGGGGGGACCTCCCCCTTTATGTTATGATATGTTTGCCTAACTATGCTGTTCTATTATGGCTTTTTGAAGATTATTTTGTATAATGTTAAGGGCTTAAACTCTTAAGAAAAGGTGGTTGGCACTTAGAGTTTAAGACCTCTGGGGCAGGCATAATCCTAGGACAGGAGACGCACTTTTAGTCTGGGGGCTCATTTAAATTTGCGTCAAAGCAATTCCCCCTTTCCTATATGGCTTCCGACCACTCTGGTAAGGCTGGAGTGGCGATTCTGATCAGTCGCTCCTGTCCTATCAGGATTTGCTACTCCTACCTAGATCTTCATGGTCGCTATATAATATTAGATTGTGGTTATTTATCTACCTCTTTTTCACTAATGAATATATATGCACCTAATACGGGCCAGGTTAAGTTTCTCACTGAGGCCTTTGACAGGCTGAAACATTTTGCCCATCCTTTTACAATTGTAGGCAGGGATTTTAATGTTGTTTTCTCCTCCAAACGTGATAGACAATCACTATTTAAACTAAACTCACCCTCCCTAACCAAATCTCTGGCCTTCTCCTTTCGAAAATTAATTAGAACACACCACCTGTTTGTTTCTTGGAGAATTAAACACCCTACAGGTAGGCAGTTCTCCTTTTATTCCCCACCGCACAAGATATTTTCCAGGCTGGACTACTTTCTCTGCCCCCCCCTTACCTAATGTAGTAGCATCAGAGATGGGTCTGATCATGCTCCATTATCTCTGGATCTGTCCTTGGCCAGGGCATACTCTAAAACATGCCATTGGTGACTCAATGAATCGCTGCTTAACCGCACAGACACCAAAGAGAAACGTTCCAATTCCCTTACCAAATTTTTTAAGCTGCTAATGCAGGTTCAGTGTCAGAGGCCTCTACCCCGTGGGAGGCACATAAGGCCTTCTTCCAAGGGCAATGTATATTTGAGGGCTCCAGACTAAAGAGAGATACAGCTCCCCAAAAGACCATTTTGTTGACCAAACTGAAATCAGCAGAGAGGGCTCTCGTGCTCTCCCCCACGGTAACCCACCTCCGAGCCGTGACTTCCCTTCATAACCAACTTAAATCCCTGGCCATGATGGATATAGTTAAATCAGTATTATGGGCAAAACAAAAATTCTATGACTAATCCAACAAGCCTCATAAAATGCTAGTTTCCAAGCTTAATCCACGTCCTTTCCATTCTTTCCCTGACGTTCTTAACCAGCCGGATGGAACTCCTACATACTGCCCCCAATCTATGACTAGAGTATTTGGAGAGTTTTACAATAAGTTATACAACTGCTTAACTCCAACTCACCACCCCCCCCCCCCTTTTAAAACAGAAGCCCTGGAGGAGTTCCTGAAGGATATACCCTTACCCCAACTTTCTTCAACTGACTCCCATCAGTTGAATGCTAACATAAAATTAGAAGAACTCTTTACTACAATCAAAGAATTACTCACACATAAGTCCCCTGGCCCAGATGCCCTGCCCTACTTGTATTATAAATGCTACATCCATATTCGAGCACCACACCTACTGTCCCTCTATAACCTCTTTTTACAAAGAAAGACTCCCCATAACTCTTTCTTACACTCCTTCATCTCGGTTATACCAAAACCTGATAAAGAACCCTCTGTTCCTGACAACTACAGGCCAATCTCACTCCTGAACTCAGATTACAACCTCTTCACAAAAATCCTGGCTAACCGCTTGTCCCAAATGCTCTGTAAGCTTATAGATAAAGATCAAGTAGGATTAGTTCTGTCAAGGCATGCAGGAGATAATACCAGACAGACCGTTGATCTTGTCGATATGTTGAACAGAGTTTGACGCCCAGAAATAGTCCTGAGCTTTGATGCTCAGAAAGCATTTGACAGGTTAAATTGTCCGTATATGTTTGCAATACTGTCTAACTATGGGTTAAGGGGTCCTTTTATATCGGCATTACAGGTGCTTTACTCCAATCACACTTTTCAGGTGCATATGTGTTCCTTCCTTTGACAGACGTATCAGATGTTCATTGGCACTAGGCAGTGCTGCCCACTGTCACCCCTACATTTTATCCTCTGCCTAGAGCCTTTAGCAGTGGCTATTAGAGCCCATTCTGACATATAGGGAGTCCCTATGAGACAGAGGGAATACAAATTATCATTGTTTGCTGATGATGTTCTACTAACCCTGACTCATCCACTAATATCTCTACCAAACCTACATGCCCTACTGACTTGATTTGGATACCTATCTGGGTACAAGATAAATACCTCTAAGACTTAGGCCCTTCATCTTCACATCCCCCCTGATGATCTGACTTCCCTTCAGAAATTATACCCATACAGATGGTGCCCTCAATCTTTAAAATATTTGGGAGTGCAAATTACTAACACATACTCCTACTTGCATCAGCCAATTATTCTCCCCTGCTTTCCAATATTAATGATATGCTGAAACATTGGAGGACATATCCCATCTCATGGTTGGGCAGTTTCAAGGTTTTAAAATTGACCATCATGCCGGCCATTTTGAAGTCAGCCATTTTGAATCCAACTTTTGTTTTTTCAATAGGAAGAGGGTCATATGACACATCAAACTTATTGGGAATTTCACAAGAATAACAATGGTGTGCTTGGTTTTAACATAACTTTATTCTTTCATGAGTTATTTACAAGTTCCTGACCAATTATAAAATGTGTTCAATGTGCTGCCCATTGTGTTGGATTGTCAATGCAACCCTCTTCTCCCACTGTTCACACACTGATAGCAACACCGCAGTAGAAATGCTAGCACAGGCTTCCAGTATCCGTAGTTTCAGGTGCTGCACATCTCGTATCTTCACAGCATAGACAATTGCCTTCAGATGACCCCAAAGATAAAAGTCTAAGGAGGTCAGATCGGGAGACCTTGGAGGCCATTCAACTGGATTGGTCGTCGTGGGCCAATTGAATGGCCCCCAAGGTCTCCCAATGTGTCACATGACCCTCTTCCTATTGAAAAAACAAAAGTTGGATTCAAAATGGCCGACTTCAAAATGGCCACCATGGTCACCACCCATCTTGAAAAGTTTCCCCCTCACATATACTAATGTGCCACAAACAGGAAGTTAATATTACCAACCATTCCCATTTTATTAAGGTGTATCCATATAAATGGCCCACCCTGTATAGCAGAAGGCTCTAGATTAAAAAAAGATGCAGCTGCCCAGAGAAGGGAATTACGGCCCAGATTAAAAGGAGCTGAAAGGAGACTCATAGCTTCCCCCACAATCACCCGCCTCAGGGAGGTGACTTCTATACGCAATCAGCTGAAATCATTAGCTATGTCTAAAGTGGATAGGTCCTTAATGTGGGCAAAACAAAAATGTTATGAATACGCAAATAAACACCACAAAATATTAGCAGCTAGACTCAACCCACGCCCCTTTCATACATTCCCTGATTTCCTTAATAATCCGAATGGAACATCCACTCATTGCCCCAGACAATGACAAAAATCTTTGGTGATTTCTATCTTAAGCTCTATAATTGCCTATCTCCACCCCCCTTTTGAAAAAAAAGCCTTAGAGGTGTTCCTTAAGGATGTGAACTTACCCCAGTTACCCCCTGAAGACATCCTGTTAATGAATGCTGAAATCACAGCAGAAGAGCTATTAGATACCATTAAGCAGTTGCCCATGGTCAAATCTCCTGGTCCGGATGGTCTCCCTTATTCATACTATAGAAGCTACCACTCCATTCTGGTTCCCCGCCTTTTATCCCTGTATAACTCCCTATTACAGGGGAAAACCCTACATCCCTCCTTCCTGCATTCCTATGTGACAGTTATCCCATACTCATACCATCCCAATACCCGAGAAGGATACCTCAGTACCTGACAATTATCGGCCAATTTCACTGTTAAATTCAGACTATAACATTTTTACAAAGATATTAGCTAATAGACTTTCACAACTACTCCCCAAGCTCGTGGACAAGGATCAGGTGGGCTTTGTACTTTCCAGACAAGCTGGAGATAACACTAGACAGACAATTAACCTTATAGACATGCTTAATAGGGTCCAGCGCCCAGCAATAGTCCTGAGTCTGGATGCCCAAAAAGCTTTTGACAGGCTGAGTTGGCCTTACATGTTTGAGGTCTTAGCCAGGTATGGCTTCAGAGGCCCTTTTTATAGCGGCATTGAGGGCACTATACTCGGAGCCAACGTTCCAGGTGCAGATGTCCTCTTTTGTCTCGGGGACCTTTAAGATGTCAAATGGTACCAGGCAAGGCTGCCCCCTGTCTTCACTATTATTTGTTCTATGCCTGAAGCCTATGGCTACAATGAGACAAAGGGAATATAAACTATCATTGTTTGCAGACGATGTATTGCTGACATTGACCCGTCCCTTCCCTTCACTGCCCAACCTACACGCCCTTTTATCGCAATTTAGTTCCCTCTCGGGTTACAAAAGTAATACGACAAAAACGGAAGCCCTCCCCCTTCATATTACTCCGGGAGATTTAGCCGCTCTTCAGAACACTTACCAATATAGGTGGTGCCCTCACTCCTTGAAATACCTGGGAATACAAATAAAAATGCATACGCATCCCTATACCAGGCAAATTACACCCCCCTGTTCTCCAATATTAATGAGCTGATGAAAAGCTGGAGCTCCTACCCTATATCATGGTTGGGGAGGATAAATGTTTTAAAGATTTCCATTATGCCGAAATTGCTGTACAATTTTGATACACTCCCTGTTCAGGTTCCTATGTCTCAACTTAAATGGCTTAGGCGTAGATTTCTGGAATTCATATGGAAAGGGGGAGCCCATCGTGTAGCTAGTTCAGTGATATTCAATCCGAAAAGCAAGGGAGGATTGGGGGCCCCAGATGTTCTGAAATACTACTACGCTTCTCACTTAAGGACGATAGCCTTTTGGACTGCTCAGAGGGCACCAAATAGATGGACTGAGATAGAGACGGGTTCCATACACCCAGCACATCCCTGCGCTCTTGTGTGGATACCGTCCTCACCCTGAGACCCTAGGCTTGTAGATCAATGCACTGCTGCCATGTGGTCTACATTGAAGATATGGAAGCAGTGTAGGGAGAGATTCTTTCTTACATCATCTTTTACGCCTTTGTCAAATAAATTATACAATGTGTGAACGGTTTTCTTTCCTTATGCATCATTGTTGTGTAAAACAGGTGTGCTATTGTACTAATATGTTAAGTCAAATGCTAAATAAGTCTACGAGATGATATACAATGCCCTCTTCTCCTCTTCCTCATTCTTTACTCTCCCACTTCCTGCCTTCCCTCTTTGCTTGTGTCTTTTCCTTTTCTTTCTTTTCTTTCCATGCCACTTTCATTCTTCCCTCTTTACTCAATATGTTTAAAAAATGAAAATATAGTATACACTTCAGCTAATTGTCTACACCAAGCTGACTCGGAATGTATGCTCCAATGCCTTTCAGTCATGTCAATTGTTTCATTATACATGTTATGTATTGTGACTCTTTTAAATAAAAAATCATAATGCAAAAAAAAAAAAAAAAAAGTCCTTGGAGATTTATAACATATATCCTTGGATCCCACCTATGCTGAGAAACTGTATAGATAAAAATTAATCATCTTTATAGAAGAAATAGGAAAGGTCCTTAGTAGATATAGTGCCGCACCAGGTGCAGAGTAGGGAGAAGAGGCACCAAACATGTTACACATCAACGCATTCAATTGTGAATCCTTCACCAAACAGCTTATATGCTCACCAAATGCCACTGATTAAACCGCATTAGGCTGTTCACCCTGCCAGGGTCCCCTTTGGGGACTGTAAAAAGAATCCCAATAGTGTAATCCAGTATGGTAATACATATTTATTAAGGATAAAATTATTGCACTTACATTGCATAGGCGAAAACAAGGCAGTATAAAAGATATGCCGACCGGCACACACGGGACCGATCGTGTCAGATCAGATCGGATTAAATCATAGGGTGGTATCGTTAGCGTGTCCTTCCCTGAGGTATGTTTCGTCTGATAAGACTTTGTCAAAGTGGATCGATCTATCCTATTTCTTCTATAAAGACTATTCATTTTTATCTATACAGTTTCTCAGCATATGTGGGATCCAAGGATATATGTTATAAATCTCCAAGGACTTTTTTATCATTTGATTTTGTCTTTTGCATATCTAATAAGTTTATTTGACTCTTCCAACATCTGTGGAATATAGTGAAATTATATGGGTATTAACCCACTCCCGTCATAGCGAATAAGGCTTAGCGCAGCTCATGATTTTATATCTGTACTCAAAGGGTCCCAACCGGACCCCCAATTTGCCCATTCCTTTCTCACAGTTATCCCCAAACCCGGAAAGGATCCCTCTTTCCCTGACAACTATAGGCCTATTTCACTCTTAAATTCCGATTTATAAAATTTTCACAAATTCTAGCCAATAGACTATCTCAATTTCTCCCAAAACTGATTAATAAGGATCAGGTGGGATGTATACAAGCAAGACAGGCAGGGGACAACACAAGTGGAACTATTGATTTTATAGACCTCTTGAATAAATGTAAAAGTCTGGCTCTAATACTGAGTTTGGACACACAAAAAGCCTTTGACAGGCTATCCTGGCCATATATGTTTGCTACACTCTATAGATATGAGTTTGAGGGCCCCTATATGGAAGCATTGAAGGCCTTGTATTCTAACCCTACTTTTCAGGTTCAACTATCAGTCTCTCAATCCAAATTTTTTACTATGGCTAATGGTACTAGACAGTGGTGTCCCTTGTCCCCTCTGCTTTTTGTTCTCTGTCTAGAGCCTCTTGCGGTGGCAATAAGGGCCCACCCAGATATTAAAGGTGTATGGATGAGGCAGAGAGGATATAAACGTTCACTTTTTGCAGATGACATCCTCTTGACCCTAATGGACCCACTTACTACTCTCCCGTCGCTCCATGATTTATTATCAAAGTTTAGTTCCCTACCGGGATACAAAATAAACACCTCTAAGACTGAGGCCCTTCCCATACTTCTCTCCCATGACCTTCTTGAGACCTTGAAACAATCTTACCCATGCAGATGATGTACCCATACCCTTAAGTATCTGGGAGTTTACCTCACACCCAACTATCTAACCCTATATAGTGCTAATTTTCCCCCTTTGTGTAAAGAAATTCAAGCTATGCTGCAGCATTGGGACAAATATTTAATCTCATGGTTAGGTAGGACTCGTGTACTGTGAGTCCCCGGGGGCTATAGGGACGCGTGTACTGTGAGTGCCCGGGGGCTATGAGGACGCGTGTCCTGGGAGGGCACGTGTGCGGTGAGTGCCCGGGGCTGTGAGGACACGTGTGCTTTAGGTGCCTAGGGGCTGTGAGGACACATGTCCTGTAGGGATACGTGTACTGTAAGTGCCCAGGGGCCGTAGGGACATGTGAACTGTGAGTGCTCGGGGGCTGTGAGGACACATGTACTGCGAGTACCCAAGGCTATTAGGGCGCGTGTATTGTGAGTGCCTGGGGGCTGCGAGGGAGCGTGTACTGTTGGTGCCTGGGGGGCTGTGAGGACACGTGTACTGTAGGTGCCCGGAGGCTGTGTGGACATGTGTGCTGTGCGTTGTGAATGCCGGGTGCTGGGAGTATTAGAGGCAGGCAGCTAGTGGGAAGTTAATTGGACAGAGTATAATTCCCAGTCCCCATCCCATTAAATTAAATCATTGGGTACGATGCCCGGCGGGTGTGTAGATGCGACTCAGTGTACATCTTGTCGCATGTATGCGTTCCTTGACCATGAGATCGAGGGCGAATACTGCTGTACAAAATGTAAGCACATTGTTTCCCTGGAAGCCCAGGTTCTGAATCTAGGCAAGCAGCTGTCAACACTCAGACGACTCTCCATACTAAAGGAGAGTTGGGATCGTACCTGGCAGGGGCCAGCACAGAGGCGGGTGGAAACAAAGAGATGAAGGCACCAGAACAGAGTAATTGGGTGACAGTTAGGAAGGGTAAAAGGGAAATAGTCAAGGAGGCTGATCCTGGGCTGGAACATCCCAATAAGTACGCCCCGTTGTGTGATATTGCGGAAACCAGTCAGGGACCAGCATCGTTGGAGCAGAGTGGCGCCTCTAGCTGCCAGGGGAGTAACTCCTCCAGTGAGTGTGGGGATGAAGCCAGTGCAAAGGAAAGACAGATTGTGGTGGTAGGGGACTCAATTCTTAGAAACACAGAGAGGGCTGGGACCCAGCTGGCATGGTGCATATTGGCACCAATGACAAAGTTAGAGGAAGCTGGAGCGTCCTAAAAAATATTTTAGGGATCTAGAAGCAAAGTTGAAGACTAGGACCTCCAAGGTAGTATTTTCAGAAATACTACCGGTACCTCAAGCCACACCATAGAGGCAGCGGGAGCTTAGGGAAGTTAACAAGTGGCTGAGGAGCTGGTGTAGAAAGGAGGCTTTTGGGTTCCTGGAGAACTGGGCCGATTTCTTAATTGGCTACGAGCTCTTTAGAAAGGATGGACTGCACCTAAATGGGGAAGGTGCAGACCGGCTCGCAATGAGGATGGCCGACAAGCTAGAGGGACTTTTAAACTAGGCAACAGGGGGAGGGTCTAGACTTAGAAATAGGCAGAGTGAAACGAAGTTTAGAGGGTAGTATTGGGGACAGCAGTGGTAGGCCAAATGAAGAACCTAAACCTGAGGTAAGTAGTGCAACAAATCCTGTATGCAAACGAGGAATACCCAACAAGAAACCAGTAGGCATTCGGACAAAACTACGTGGCTTGTTCACTAATGCCAGGAGTCTGGCGGACAAGATGGGAGAACTAGAGCTGCTACTGTACGAAGAGGAGTTTGATTTTGTGGGAATTTCAGAGACTTGGTTTAATAGCTCATGACTGGCTAGCTACCATTCAGGGGTATTCCCTATATCGCAGGGATAGGGAGGGCAAAAAAGGGGGAGGGGTATGTCTGTATATAAAAAATGACATACAAGTAAATGTGAGGGATGACATTACTACAGGATCAAGGGAAGAGGTTGAATCCTTATGGGTAGAGCTACAAAAGGAAGACACCAAGGGGAAATTAATACTAGGTATATGCTATAGGCCCCCTAACCAGAGGGAAGAGTGGGAGGTGGACCTCCTGTCACAGTTTGGAACTGCGGCAAAGATAGGAAGTGTCATTATAATGTTGGAATTTAATTACCCAGATATAGACTGGGCGGAAGGTACTGCAAATTCAGCTAAGGCTCAACATTTCCTAAATGTCCTGCAGGACAATTTCATGGGTCAGATGGTAAATGCACCAAGTAGAAAAAAACCTTATTAGACCTTCTGATTATTAACATCACAGACCTGATCACAGATGTGGAAGTAAGGGGCAATCTAGGAAATGGCAATCACAGATCAATTAGTTTCAGTGTAAGTCACACAAATAGGAAACATAAGGGGAATTCTAAGACATTGAATTTCAAGAGAGCTAACTTCCATAAACTATGCTCCTTGCTGGAAGATGTTAGTTGGGAGAAAATTCTAGGAACAAAAAACGCAGAGGAAAAATGGGAGTGCTTCAAGGACATACTAAACAAAGGTATTAGCCAATGTATTCCAATGGGAAATGAGTTTAGAAGAGCTAATAAAAAAACAGGGTGGCTTAACTCAGATGTAAAAGCACATATAAAGGCAAAGGAGAAGGCCTTCAAAAATACAAGGCTGATGGGTCTCTGTTGGCACTCCAGCTTTATAAGGTATGCAATAAGGAATGTAAGGGTGCAATCAGGGCGGCTAAGATAGAACATGAATGACACATAGCTGAGCAGAGTAAAAAGAATCACAAGAAATTCTTTAAGTATATAGATAGTAAGAGAGGGAGGTCAGATCATATTGGCCCCATAAAAAATGATGAAGGGAATCTGGTTACCAAGAATGGAGAAATGGCAAAGGTGTTAAACTAATTTTTCTCCTCAGTATTCACAAAAGAATCAGGGGGCTCAAGTATTTAAAACTATAATGTAGGATCTCATGACACGTCACAGGAAGCACCCTCATTGCTAACTGAGGATCAAATTAGGAATAGACTTCAAAAACATAACGTAAATAAGTCACCGGGACCAGATGGCTTGCACCCGAGGGTCCTTAAGGAACTCAGTCAAGAAATTGCCAGACCACTGTACCTAATTTTTAAGATCAGTGTACGGACTGGTATGGTACCAGCTGATTGGAGAAAAGCCAATGTAGCACCAATATATAAAAAAGGACCAAGATATATCCCTGGAAACTACAGACCAGTTAGCTTAACGTCAATAATATGCAAACTCTTGGAGGGAATAATAAAGGATTATATACAAGATTATTGTAAGGAAAATGGTATCATTAGCAGTGATCAGCACAGTTTCATGAAGAATCGCCCATGCCAAACCTATTAACCCTCTATGAGGAGGTGAGCTGCCATCTAGATAAAGGAAGGCCCGTTGATGTGGTGTATCTAGATTTTGGAAACGCATTTGATACAGTCCCCCATGTACAGACTAAGGTCTGTCGGCATGGATCAAAGGGTGAGTACCTGGATTAAAAACTGGTTACAAGGGAAAGCCCAGAGGGTGGGGATAAAAGGGGAGTACTCGGAATGGTCTGGTGTGGAAAGTGGGGTCCCCCAGGGATCTGTCCTGGGACCAATCCTATTCAATTTATTCATAAACGATCTGGAGGATGGGGTAAATAGCCAAACCTCAATATTTGCAGATGATATCAAGCTAAGCAGGGCAATCATTTCTCCACAGGATGTAGAAACCTTACAAGAATATCTGATCAAATTAAAGGGGTGGGCAAATAAGTGGCAAATGAGGTTTAATGTAGAAAAATGTAAAATAATGCATTTGGGTACCAAGAATATGAACGCAAACTACTCACTAGGGGGAGAGCCTCTGGGGAAATCTAGGATGGAAAAGGACCTAAGGGTCCTAGTAGAGAACAGGCTCAGCAATGGCATGCAATGCCAAGCTGCGGCAAGCAAAGCCAACAAAATATTGGCATGCATCAAAAAGGGGATAAACTCCAGGGATAAATCAATAATTCTCCCCCTCTACAAGTCTCTGATGAGGCCACACCTGGAGTATGCCGTCCAGTTCTGGGCACCAGTCCTCAGGAAGGATGTCCTGGGACTGGAAAGGGTTCAGAGAAGGGCAACAAAGCTAATTAAGGGACTGAAGGACCTTAGTTGTGAGGAAAGATTACGAGAACTAAACTTATTCTCTCTGGAGAGAAGAGACGCTTGAGAGGGGATATGATTTAAATACTGTACTGGTGACCCCACAATAGGGACAAAACTATTCCGTGCAAGGGAGCACACAAAGACACGTGGTCATTCATTAAAAATGGAGAAAATGCGGTTTAACCTTAAGCTGCGTAGAGGGTTCTTTACGGTAAAAGCAGTGAGGATGTGGAATTCTCTTCCACAAACAGTGGTTTCAGCTGGGAGCATAGATAATTTCAAAAAACTATTAGATGGGCACCTAAGAGACCACAACATTGAGGGATATACAATGTAATACTGACATAAAAGCACACACATAGGTTGGACTTGATGGACTTGTGTCTTTTTTCAACCTCACTAATTATGTAACTATGTAAAATGTCTATATTGCCGAAACTCCTATACCTATTTGAAACCTTGCCAGCCCCAGTCCCCCTTGCACAACTGAAAACAATACATCAGTGGTTTTTGAAGTTTATTTGGCACAACAAAGCTCACAGAATAGCCAAATCTTGTGTCTACTCACCTTGCTCCCAGGGGGATTTAGGAACGCCTGACAGTATTAAATAATATTGCACCACTCATCTCCGCACAGTTATCTCTTGGTATATCCAGTCTCCCCCCAATAGATGGGCGGAGATTGAGATTGGAGCAATATATTCAGTGCATCCATGCCCTTTGATCTGGTCTATGCATTTACAAAGGCTTAGCGCCCATGATATTTTCTAGATAAATATGGTACACGGCAGTGAAAAAATATTCTCTATCTTCGCCATGCCCCCCCTTGACTAATATCCTTTTCAACCCAATAATCCCAGACAGCTTATCCACTAGAAAAATGACTCCATGGGCTCAGGCGGCTCTCTTCCAGCTTCGCCATTTTGTACACCCGGTACAAAAATGTTTGACCTTTGAGGATATGAGAAATAAGCACCAGATTCCCTCCAACCTTCACTATTCATACCTACAGATTAAACATTTTTTTGCATCCTTATCCCCGTCTCTTACATTAGATAAGCCCAATCAATTTGAATTATTGTGTGACCGGGGTTCTTACCGGCCTCATCTAATCTCGGCTATATACCAACAGCTTCATGAGGTCTCTCCTCTCTCTGAGGATACACATGCATATGTGGGGAAATGGTCACAAATTTTCCAGCAGCCATCCCTGTCCAGGACTGGAAACAGATATGGACGGCAGTTTTTAGTTCCGCTAGATGTGAGAAACAACGGTTAAAATACTGATGTTCTGGTACAGAACTCCAGCTATTCTGCACAAACATGACCCAACCTTGTCTCCCCTCTGCTGTAGATGTGGTTTGGAAGTGGGAACCCTATTTCATATTTTTTGGCAATGTGCACATATACAGCCCTTCTGGTTAGAAGTCAGACATATACTCCAGACCGTATATAAGACAATATTACCATTAGACCCATTGCATTATCTATTGGGTCTCCCCTTTCCAGGTCAGAAAAAAACATGTAAGGCGGATGCTATCATACGTACTTTTAGCTGCTAGGAGAGCCATACCAATGCTTTGGCTTTCAAAGGACCCCCCCTCCCTTACCATGCTACATAAAATCATTTTAGACATAAGGAAGATGGAATACCTCACAGCCATGGCTACAGAGTCTGTCCATAAATTTGACAAAATTTGGGGGCTGCAGGACTCCTGCGGCTTTGGGGAGACTCCAGTACCCATCTAAGGCTAATCAAATGTCTCCAACAACTCAAGACCCTAGAGGGTCTACTACTTGGGCTTAATCTCTTTTTAACCTTTAAAATGTACCTATTCTCTCGTCATTGCTATTACCATATATGTATGTTGAAAGCTAAGGATTATCATCCAACTTCTTTTTCATTGAGTTTTTTTTGTGTGTTTTAAATTTGGCCTGTAACAATTCTACTGTTTAGATTTTTGTACTGTTCTTTGTGTCATTTATACATGTGATTATCTGTAAGATTTCCTACATTTCTTCTGTGTAAAAAGTAAATTCTTTGTACTTCTGCATCTTTTCTCATTTAATAAAAATATAATTATGAAAAAAAAATTCAAAGAAACCACAGCAATTTCCCTCGCAGAGGGTTAAACCATTACTGTATATGGTTAGATCAGCTTCCTGGCTTACTCACTCATGAAACAGCAGCTTCAGGCCTCAGGTCTGCTCCTCAGACCTGTATGCTCACGCTGCCACCTGCAGCCTCTCTCTCCTAGAGAACATGGGAGCCCTCCTGACTCTCATACGCAGACCTTGTATCTGTAGGGTGGAGTCCTCCAGACTCTTTGACCAGACTTCCTGTCTGCCTGGTGGAGCTGTCTCCAAGTGGCAGCCCTGAGCTCTAACTCTAACTCTGAATATGAACCCAGTCCACAGGTGTGTAATCGGCATGCCTGTCTTTGAAAAAACCAGGCTGAAAGTGATAATACACATAGTGAAACGGGGTTGCCTCTCCACAATATATATTATTATTATTACAATCCTATGGCTCATTTATGTATTTATCACAGGGGCTGGGGGTGTGAGGGTGTGTGGATAGAGAATTTCTCTGGTGGGGGGCGCCAAACTGAATCTTTCCCAGAGTGAAAGAATTTCTAGCTCCGCCACTGATATAATGTATTATTATATACAGTACAATATTGTTTTATTTGTTTGATAAGAAAATGCCTGTTGATCTTGCCAAAAACCTTTTGAGCTGACAACTTCTGTGCTCTATGCCTGTGCTAACTATAATCAGTTACATTGCTCATAGTTATCTCTGGGGATTACAGAACCACACCCCTCCGTGTTGTGGACAATATAAGAAGGGCACAATTCTGTGGTTGTATCCTGTTTCTGTTGTCCTGATACAGAAGTGTGAATGAGTGTTGTCATCCTAGGAATGCAAGTGTTACTGGCAGAATCACCAGGTAAAATGAAAGGGGAAAAGCCTGAAAAAAAAAGAAAATGAATACAGTCACCACATCTAAGGTCTGGTAAGCTGCAATGCCTATAAAATATGTAAGCATATCAAAAGTATAATTGTCAAATATTTGTAAACATTCATGTGATAGCCTAAGCACTAAGCAATGTAATAAAAAATTTAACTTTTGTGACATTTTAGTGTGTATAATTTTATTTGCTAGCCACATGTTTGCCATGTTCTTGTTCAAATTCATTATTGTTTTTTATTGTATAGTAATTTTGTATTATAGGTGGTATGGATAACTGCAACACTACCATATGTGGTACTGTTTGTTCTCCTCATTCGTGGTGTAACACTTCCTGGCTCTTTCAAAGGCATTAGTGCATATCTTCACATAGACTTCAGAAGACTTAAAGAACCTGGCGTAAGTGTTTTTTTATTTTACCTTTATGCCTCTTACATGTTTTTAATCAAATCTAATTTAAAGATCTGTATTAAGATTTACTGCACTGTATAGAAAATCTGGTATCAAATTATTTCACAATAGTCTTTTATTTCAGTGTCTTGTGGTGAGGTTGAATAACTCATGAAGCTCACAAACATGAATATTTCTATTTTTTATACCTTAGCAATTACAATGGTAGAGTACAATGTTAATCTGCAGTGGCTTACCTAGCATATTTGACAGCCAGGGCAAATATTTTTTAGCATCCTTTCTCCTCCCAGCCCCCCCCCCCCCCAGTTCATCTAGACCAGTGATTCCTAAACTTCGGCCTGCGGGCCGGATGTGGCCCTTTGCTTGCCTTTATCCGCCCCTTAGCTCACTATTCCTCCCACTGACACTAACAATGGGGCACTATTCCTCCCACTAACACCAATGGTGGGGAGTTTTCTTCCAACTAATACCACTATTGTTTCCACTGATACCAATGATGGGGCACTAATTCTTCCACTAATACCAATAATAGGGCACTATTCCTCCCACTAATACCAATGATGTGGCACTATTCCTCTACTGACACCAATGATGGGGATTATTCTTCCCACTAATAGTGTACTATTCCTCCCATTGATACCAACCATAAGACACTATTTCTCCCACTGATGCCCACAATGGAGATTATTCTTCCCATTAAGACTAACACCTACTAGTGAAGGTGCTATGTAAATATTTTACTCCTGCTGACCAGCAAGTCTGAGGCATTTTCTACTCCCACTAGCCATAATCTGGCCCTCCTAAAATCTGAAGGACAGTAAACTGGACCTTTGCTTAGAAAGTTTGGAGACCCCTGCTCTAGACATTACACGAATAGTAAAAAAAAAGACAATGAAGATTTTCTTTATCTGAATATTGTATACAATCATGTTGGTAAAAAAATAACAAAAAACAAAGGGTTAATAATGGCCCATAAAGTGTGTGATGGTGAAACATTAGGATAATAAAGGAGGGGCATGGCTTGGTGCCGATCCAACATGGCAGCGTGAGACCTTTGCTCCGGACACCGCAGTGGGCAAACTGACTTTAAAGAGCATACACGCCAGCAACAAGATGGGGAAATAGGACGGGACAACACCCCAATCATGATCCCGCTCGCCCAGGGACGCTGACTCACAAGGCGGCCTCAACATCCCGGAGATGTTTCAGACCCAGCCACGCGAGGCTCCGGCTTCAAATCGGGCCTCCGCGCCTGCAATGCGCTCCTCTAGCCTCAGCCCTACAATCCGAAATTTGGCACAACCACATTCAACAGGTTCTCCTACCATGCAGCCACTCAACCTACAGGACCTGCGCTTGGTTGCTAAGGAGATTAAAGCCACCCTAGCTGCGGCTATCACAGACCTCAAGCGGGACATCCACTCAATAGGTCACAACAACCCGCCATGACACGGCGATACACCAGCTGCAAGTGTCCTCATTTGTGCATGATTCCCAGCTTAGGGACCTCCACCTCCACTTGGAAAACCTGGACAAACGGGGATGCAAACACAACTTTCAGGTAAGAGGCATCCCCGAAGCGATCGACAATACTCAAATCACCCAGGCCACAATATCAATATTCAATGACCTTTTATGCCGGCCACCTAAATCCCCCATTGAATTTGAATGCTTGCATAGGGCCTTAAAACCAAGGGGTAGAGAAACAGACCCACCGAGAGACATGATCTGTTGTCTGGTCAATTTTAAAAGAAAAGAGGAAATCCTGAGACAGACGAGGCTCCGCCTCAATCTCTTATTTCAAGACACAGATATTAAGTTGTTCCAGTACCTTTCGCCCATTACCTTAAAACATAGAAGAGATCTCCGCAAGCTGCTTGATGCACTATGCACCAAAGGCATACAATACAGGTGGAAGTTCCCCTTTTGCCTGTTGGCTTCACACCAAGGGCGCACGGCCTACGTTAGAGTCCCTGAGGACCTTCAGGTCTTCTGCGATGCCCTAAACCTGCCTCGAGTAGAAATACCAGACTGGTACAGCGACCTACGGGACCCCCTAATACACCGAGCAATGGCCATGGACGCCATCCCCGTCCGTGATGATTACCAGGTAAGACGACGATGGCCCCCCTTGCCACGAGCACCGAGACCTCCAAGGAACATAAATACAGGCTATACAAGCCCAACAGCCTCCCCGGTTGACAGACGTCCTCGGCAGGAAGACACAAGTTAACTTTTCGCTTACTTTATATATTGAGTTTCTACACAGGAGGCACAACAAAATATCCCAACATCCATGCCTCGAAATTAATATTTCAACGGCATTATCCTCTCAAGTGTAAAAGCCATGAAGACGAAGCTGACGACAAAAACTGCCTTAGAAACTGCCTACCTTCCGGTAAGCTTGCAGAATCTTTATACCAATAACAGAATTACTTTATAGTTATCACCCTAATGGCAACTGAACTTAGATACTTGGCCAAGAATATGCATGCATTGGTAAGTGACCCCCTGCAAAACACTGACTTTTGACCCTAAAGGGGCCAACAAACTATGACCTACAGGCTGTTACAGCATTTACCACTAAAGGGATGGTGATCTTGGACATTAGAATGATATTGCAACTCACATGCTTATCCTGACCCCACTCACCTACCAGATAGAGCTACGGGTTCACTTACCTCCCCCCATCCCTGATGTCACATTCCCCCACCCCTCCCATTTCCCTCTTACTAATATCTCAGACAATGATGTTAATACCAATAGGTCTGGGGCAATGGCAAGAACCTTCATGAGCAAAATGATCAACCCCTTAAGTTTGATGTTATACATACCATATGTTTTCTGTTACCTTTTACAGAGACTGTACTAAGGATGGGAGGGAATCCCCTCTTAGGACCCATTCGGCCAAAGGGAGGCTAGTGCTCAAAACTTAGGAGGTTCAAACACTTTACCTTGCTTGCCAAGGGATAGAGGCAAAGAAAGGAAAGCAATATGCTTCCCCAACAGCAACATCACCAGATCTCTTAATATGACCCCTTTGCAGCCTCGAATATAGAGATTTACCTAGCTCTAAAAGCCTTCCATTAATAGGCCGCATGGAATATTCCCGAGGGGGGGCAGACTTCATACCTTATGATGAGGGGAAAACTTGATATGAAAATGCGCCACCGAGTTATCGCAGATCCAATGGTGACGAGTTTTCATACCCCTGGGAAATCTAGTCCCTGAGGGATGCTAAAGTTTTACATGCATAATCTGTTCTTGCATAATTTGTTCATGTTGCCATGTTTTGCAACTACTTAACATGGTTGAAACAGCGACCCTACGTGTGTGAGCCAATTCGCATTAACATCAAGTAACAAAAGACTCCCTGCAAAACGGGTGTGGGGATGAAGATGTACAGCGAGTACATCACTTGTAGTTTCATCTGAAATTGAAATGTTATCCGTTAGAGCCACACATGTAGGGAGCTGACTAGAGTTGAGCGAACCCGAACTATAAAGTTCGGGTCCGTACCAAACTTTGGGGTGTCTGTGACCCGGACCCGGTATTTGATCATGCATGTTGAATAGCTGCAGGGCAGCCAATCAACAAGCGTTTCACTGGTTTGCCCTTAGAAGCCATCACAGCCATGCCTACTAATGGCATGACTGTGATTGGCCAGTGCATCATGTGACCCAGCCTCTTTATAAGCTGGAGTCACTTAGTGCTGCATGTCACATGCTCTCTGGCTAGTGTAGGGAGAGGATGCTGCCGGCGCTGTGAGGGACAGATTGCAGATATAATAATATCTCATCCTGCATTACAGAACAATCTGATTTTGGACTAGGTAGAGATTACTACTACTACTGCTTTTAGGGACAGATTGCAAATCTAATAACATCTCATCCTGCATTACAGAACGATCTGATCGGACTAGGTAGAGTCTACTGCTTAGAGGGACAGATTATTGTTCTAAAATCATCTTCTAGTTCTATAGGGTCAGGTTCCTGCTGTTGCTGTAAGGGACAGATTATTGTTCTAAAATCATTTTACTTCCTTTTGCAGCCCTCTAGCAATTTCCAGGACTTTTTTACAGTCATTTTTGTGCCAAAAAGTTTGGGTCCCCATTGACTTCAATGGGGTTTCGGGGTAAAGTTCGGGTCAAGTTCGGTACCGAACCCAGACTTTTTCCCGAAGTTCGGCCGAACCCACCGAACCCGAACATCCAGGTGTTCGCTCAACTCTAGAGCTGACTACTGAGTTCCTAACAAGTCAACGACAAATGTTTGAGGAGGCATTAATTGTCATTGCTCTTTAGCTGGTTTTATTTCACTTAGTGTTTATATGCCAAGAGCTTAGTAGAAGCCTTCACATCCTAGATAACCTTTCTAGTTATGCCACAGACACACGAACAACCTCTCTCCCTCCCTCCAACTGTAGTCACTTACAAACCGACTGCAGGCCATTCCAGCTCACATCCCCACCCCATATATCCTGCTAGGAAGATGAAGATGTCTCCCCATCTTATTAGATTATTAGGCACAACACAAATGCCCCTACCCCAGGACACATATATCGTAGGCTCCTACCTTAACCTATGCAGAAAACGACCCCCGGTGACCCGAGACACCCCACCTGCCGCAACCGATAAAGACACCAAACACTCCTCCACACAGCCAAAACTTCTCTCCTCAATCCCTTGTTTGAAGCTAGTCTGACCCACACCAGATACTAAAACAATTCTATGGGTAGGTCTTACTCCAACAACCTACTTCTGGTTTCTCCACCACCCCTAAGCACAGCCCCTAACCGACACTCCCCCTTTTCTACTTTCCCACTAACCTCCCCCATCCTTCCCCTTCCTTCCTTCTTCCTCTACGTTTGTTCTTCATCTCTCCCTTCTCTCACCCCTACCCTACCCCCCCTTAATCCCGAGCTCTTCGCCAGTGATAGATACAGGAACCCGACCTCAAGTGACCTTCACCATACCTGAATACAACTTTTAAATACTTACAACCCCAGGTTTCCTAAGCAAACCCTTAGCTTACACAACTCACTTTATAGACAACATGCCTTCCACAGACCCCCATGACAGTCACTCCACACTTAAGGTGGTATCTCTCAATGCAAAAGGTCTAAACACTCCAGAGAAACTCAGACAGGTCCTTGATATGATGCGCAAATTCAAAGCAGACATAGCTTTTCTGCAAGAAACCCACTTTTGTACTGGCCAGATCATGAATCGCTCCTTCCCAACATCCTTCTACACAACTAATGCCCAGACGAAGACTAGAAGTGTAACAATTAGTGTTGAGCGAACCCGAACTGTAACGTTCGGGTCCGTACCGAACTTTCGGGTGTCCGGAACCCGGACCCGAACACGGACATTTCAAAGAACGTTCGGGTTCGGTCCGGGGTTCTGGTATTTTACTCCACGTGTTGAGAAGCTGCAGGGCAGCCAATCAACAAGCGTTTCACTGGTTTGCCCTTAGAAGCCATCACAGCCACGCCTACTAATGGCTTGGCTGTGATTGGCCAGTGCACCATGTGACCCAGCCTCTATATAAGCTGGAGTCACTTGATGCTGCAGTCACATGCTCTTGGGTTAGCTGTAGGGAGAGGTAGCTGACGGCGTCAGGGAGAGATTAGAGACATTTTAACAACATCTGATCCTGCATCCTGAGATAGATTACTTTACTACTGCTGTGCTGTTGCTCTGAGGACAGATAGCAGAAATTTGAGATTTCACATACCGCTGCTTTGAGTTGCAGATCAAACTCTGCATAAAACAACCATCGCTACGATCGTGCACAACGATCAGATTGCTGGACTAATT
>BLSH010257375.1:407718-419956 GCA_018402905.1 Glandirana rugosa | reverse complement strand
CCGCATCCTGAGACATACCATTTCTCCTTCACAAGTTTCTACACAGGTTGTCACCCATATCACGATGTAATTTCAGAGGGGGGTCCTATCATTCAGGCCAAACCTTCGGACGGTCACAGACACGATACCTAGACTTCTTCGATTGGACCCTACTCAACCCCGACATTTACAACCGGTCACACTATCCAAACGGGTAATACTCCGGAAACTCCTTATGTATAGATGGAAAACACAGACACTCTCTTAGTCAGTCCACGGTAACCTACAAAAACCTATTCCTAACAATGATCTCAACTCGCTTGGAGACCTTCAAGCCCAAGACGACCAGGCCGGCTTGAAGCCCTATTTCAGGCCCAAGCCCGGGCCTGTTACCCCCATTTTACTTCCTTTTGCAGTCCTCTAGCACTTGCCAGGACATTGTTACAGCCATTTTTGTGCCTAAAAGTTCGGGTCCCCATTGATTTCAATGGGGTTCGGGGACCGTGCGAACGTTCGGGTTCCGTCCGGGCCCGAACCCGGACTTTATCCCGAAGTTCGGCCGGACCAGCAGAACCCGAACTTCCAGAGGTTCGCTCAACTCTAGTAACAATCCTTATCCAAAAACATCCAATGGCACCTGACTGATTCTCTCACAGACACAAAAGGTAGATATGTATTCCTCAAAGGCCTCATAATGGGCAAACCTATCACACTGGCCAACATTTACAGCCCCAACTCATCCCAGGTTAGCTTCTTCAGATCCATAGCACAGACACTGGCAGGCTTCCAAACCGGACTTACTATCCTGGGGGGAGACTTTAATGTAGCACTATACCCACTGTTGGACACATCTTTGAACACTTCCTCTTTACCATACAGAGTCCTACGCCAAATCAAGATACAGTTATAGGACCTCCTTCTCCACAATACATGGCACACTTTGAACCCCATTGTCAAGGACTATACTTTTTTTCGCACCCCCACAATAGATACTCAAGGATCGACTACCTATTCGTGTCCCAAAAAGACCTACACCTTCTCACACAAGCGACAATAGAACTGATGATCCTCTCGCACCATCACCCGATCTCTGACTCTGCCTGGAAAAAACTCCTTCACAAAAAAATGGAGACTAAACTCCTCCCTATTGACATCCGAGCCTGTTATAAATCATCCATGACAGTCTTACTAAATTCTTCTCGGAGAACAACACACCTGACGTAGCACCCCTTACACAATGGAAAGCTCACAAAAGCGTGATCAGGGGTCGCTTCCTTGCATTAAAAGCCACTCGCAGAAAATAACAACAAAAGACAGTCGCAGGCTTAAACTACAAGGTCCAAACTTTAGAGCGAGCCCACAAGAGGTCCCAAGCGGATCGGGACTTTCAGGAGCTCACACACACAAGAGAGCTGTTACAAGAGGAGATTAATCATAAAACTAGACGTAAGTTCATCCTAAACCACAAACTCTTCTATGAGTTTGGTAACAAGTGCGGAAAATACCTAGCTAGGGCTATCCAGGCAAAAAAAGCCAACACAAATGTCCATGCTATCATAGACCCCCAAGGTAGCCACACGTAACAACCACTGACATAGCGTCGCCGTTCGAGAAATATTACTCCAATCTCTATATACTTCCCCAACAACTTTGCGAGCAGGATGGACAGTCCAAACGAGCATCAATCATCCAAGATTTCCTCCAAAAACACTGCCCCACACCAATTGACCCAGATGATGCCTGGCTCTTAGAACGGCCCATTTCAAAAATGGCGTTTAGAAAAGCAGTTAAATAGACAAAGACTGGTAAAAGCCTGGGCCCTGACGGCAACTAATTACAAGACCTTCATAGATACACTAACCGCCTCCTTTCAGCATTCAACTCTATACCCACCTCTACACTCCCTTTCAACAGGCTACTAGAAGCGCATATCACCATAATACCTAAGGAAGGCAAAGATGCAAAGTCAGTTTCCAGCTATAGATCAATATCTTTGTTAAATGTTGATATCAAGCTATTTGCCAAGATTCTAGCTAACTGAATTCTCCCCCTCTTACTGTCCCTAATCAGAAATGATCAAGTTGGCTTTGTCCCTGGACGAGAAGCTAGGGATAACACCATGAAAGCCCTCAACATCCAACACTGGATGCATACCCAGGATAGTGAAGGATTTTTTTATCCCTGGATGCAGAGAAGGCATTTGACAGGCTGGCTTGGGACTATATGGGAGCAGTGCTGAGATATATTGGCCTACGAGACACAATGTTCAACTATATTATGTCCCTGTACACGACTCCCACCGCTCAGGTCAATGGCCGCCTGTCCAACTCCTTCTCCATAAGGAATGGGATGAGACAGGGATGCCAACTATCCCCACTCCTCTTTGTTCTGACCCTAGAGCCATTCTTGAACTGCTTGAGATCCAACAAGGACATAAAAGGCATAACTATTGCTGATAGAACCTATAAAGTAGCCACCTTTGCTGACGACCTACTCCTCTTCATTCCATACTAGCTCATTATGAAACACTTACCTTGGAATGAAGTTGTTGCAGCGGTCCAGCAACATTGTTCTTCCGGGTCTGCGGCTCCGTCCAATCACAGCGTGGGCTCCAGCACTGTGATTGGCGGAGCCGCGCATGCGAACGGGAGTCGCCATTTACGGCATGAATACAGAGGAAAGATTCTTCAGTGTGCATGTAGATACAGGGGATATCTCCTAAACCGTACAGGTTTAGGAGATATTTCCTGGACCTACAGGTAAACCTTATTATAGGCTTACCTGTAGTTTAAAGTGGTTGTCATGACTTGACAACCACTTTAACAGCAATCTCCCCCAAGAATTAGTGACCCAATGTCAAAACAACTTCCCTGTCCAATGGAAGACGGACGCGATTAAGTATCTAGGGACGTATCTCACAGCCAATCTATTCGAACTCTACAGCAGAAACTACCTACCCATACCCAAACCCGTCACGGATGACCTACGTAAAAGGGATAAACCCTATTTTTTGTGGTTTGGTAGAGCTGCAATATTAAAAATGAACGTTCTCCCAAGAATATTGTTCTTATTACAAGCGATTCCAATCCAAATCCACCAGGCGTTCTTCAGATCCTTTAAGCGCAGCTGTACTAGATTTCTGTGGAGCCACAAAAACCCAAGGATAAATTATGCTCAATTAACGAGACCTAAACTAAAAGGAGGTATAGGCCTACCAGACCTTAAAAATTACTATTGGGCGGGGGCGCATGCTTTCAGACACAATACGGGGGAAATAAACACCCATTAAAGACACCTGCCATCATCATCCCCACAGAACAACATCATCCCCAGCACGAAAAAAAAGGAGGGGTCTCAGAAATCCTTCACAAATTACCTTCTCAGGTCCCAGCAGAAGAACAGCATGGCCAAACATGGCGCTGGCTCCCAGCCCTCCACCTCTGCACTGTCAGCTGCATCTGAAGAACCGCTGCTGCATGAATCAGCTAATTCTGAAAACTGTGAGTACTCTCCCCTATCCACAGCAAACCTGGAGAATAGCCTGGACACTTTATGTTCGAAACTGGCCATAGCATTCAATGACCTCTCCAGAGACCATGAATCTCTGTCTGCCGCATTTGTACAATTGCAAGCACATGTGGTGGATTTAGATGACAGAAACAGGAGGAACAATCTTAGGATAAGAGGTGCTCCAGAAACTATAACAGAATTATCTGTATTTACCACCAAACTATTTCAGTCCCTATTACCAAGTCAAGACCCCCAAACCTTCACATGTGACCATATCCATAGGGCACTGAGAGCTAAACCGCCTTCAGACAAACCACCTAGGGATATTATCCTCTGTATGAAAGATTTTTTGGTAAGAGAGGAGATTATGCGGGCCGCACGCATCACGAGAAACATCACAATCGATGGGATACAGCTGTAAATATACCTGGACATATCGCAAGTTACACTGGGTAGATGCAAAAAAATAAAAGAAATTACAGCTGTTCTCGTAGCCGCAAGAATCCGCTATAGATGGGGTTTCCCCTTCAAGCTAATTATCCCACAGAATGGCACCACCTATATAGACACCACCATCCCAGAGGGTCAGGACATCCTGATGAAACTGGGCCTCCTGGACACAGCCAACATACCACGCACTCCCACCACCCCCCACCCAGTACCTATTTGGAGCTCTCCCTCGCCTTGGGGAGGTTAGACGCAGGATAAGACATTAAGCTGGACACTGGAATGCTAACTAGTTTATGCTGCAGATTGCTATCATAAAGAGTTTTCTTCTACTATATAATTCCAACTAATCGAACAAAGTAGACAAAACAAATCATTCACCATAATTAATGGTCCTTTTATAATAAGGTTCAAGATACCTCCTTTACTCAGGAAACCCCACAGGCCTTATTATTTGATTTTCAAATTTATACAGTTTAACACAGTTTTTTTTATTTCAGTTCTTTACAGCTCCTTGAACTCCTGTAACAACGCTGACACCTACTGACCCTTACAGGAAGTGCTCACTCCTCTCAACTCCTTTCCTGATTCCTATTCAATTCCCTATCTTGGACAGTATATAGGGATTGGGAGGAGGAATGTCAGTAGGAAAAAAGACAAACAATCACATACTTGTTTTCCTTACATGGTTGATAAACATAGTTATTTAACATTTGACTGGATCTCATCAAACACTGGTTTCGACCGTGTATTTACTTGAGAACACATTGACTCCATTGTATACTACATTTCAGACTAATGGGTTAATAGATCAATTTAAAGGAGTTGCAACTATCATTTTTGGACACTCCAACTAGATCACAACCTCTACCATACCTTCGGTTCCTCGCTGACACTTAATGTCCTAAACAAATTTTTTTTATAAATTCAGCAGTTATTATAGATTTAGTTTACATCCTATTCAGAGAGATGTTTGAGATTTACTGTTACACTATATTTGCACAGTTAATATTGTTTTTGACTTACTATATATGTGGCTACCCGCCCACTTGCCGACATGATTCTCTCCCCCTCAGTCACCCACGACTCTCACTCAGACCGGAGTCGTTACGTTATACATAGATATTGGTATGACAATCTTGTATGGTCTGTTACTATTCTATTTTTTATACTTTGAATTTGCATATTTTTCGACTGAGTATGAGTCTTTTTGGTCTCATAAATTTTCTCAGTCGGTTGGGAATTTTACTTTTTCCCAATCCCTATTCCATTCTCCATTTTTTGTTAACACCTTCATTATATATGGTACTATAATTTTTTTATGGATACATTAGAAGATGCAACTATGGTACATTCTTATTATTTTTCTATATATACTATTCTGATAAGAGAGATGCATCTTTCGCTGACCCCTGGCATATTTGGCTGACTCCAGAAGTACATAGGATAAAAAGACAAGCACTTTCCCTCACATTCATCAATCATCTGTTATACACACTTTCAGAAGAATCTCCCAAATTTAAATTTCCACCATGACCATTATGATTATCTCACACAATGTGCAGGGATTTAACTCTCTAAATAAAAGAAAGAAAGCCTTTTTGCAATACAAAAAACTTAAAGCCAAAATAATCTTATTACAAGAGACACATTTCATGAAAGACAACCACCCCATATTTTTCCACAATTCCTTTAATCAATCATTTTACACAACCACATCCTCCAAAACAAAAGGAGTCGCTATCTTTCTCCATCAATCACTTCCTTTTGAAGTCCACCAGGTTCACAAAGATCAAGATAGCAGATTTATAATCATTAAAGGTCACTTATCAGGAAGAGACCTTACCATAGCAAATGTTTATGCTCCAATCTACGCACAATCCACATTTTTCACACAATTCTTTGACATCCTTCAACGTTATCACTCACCTCATATTCTACTATGTGGAGACTTTAACTCAACCATGCAACCAAACTTGGATTGCAGCAAACAAACACTAAACTCAAAGACATTTTCCAAAACCACACTCTCGCACATAAACGCACTCCAACTAATTGATTCATGGAGATCATTGAATATCTGTGCATGCGAATATACTTTTTACTCTCACCCACATGACTCCTACGCACATCTCGACTATATATTCTGCACCCCAATTATATTAGCTAATGCCCAAAATGCATCAATATACCCATGTTCCTGGTCAGATCACCATATCACTACTTGAAATACTCAATTTATCAGCCTTACCGCTACGCCATACTCATGGAGACTCAATGAGTCATTACTGACAGACCCCAAACACCAACAGGAAATAGCCTCTGCTATTAAAGAATATTTCACACTTAACTCTACCCCAGATACATCTCCGACATCCATATGGCTTGCACATAAAGCAGTTATTAGAGGATTTTGATACATCTAGCGCCACAGACCAACAAGGAAAAATAGGAAAAGATTCATTCCATCACGCAAGACTTAAATAAATTATACAAAGAGCACACTAATACACACGACCCACTTATTTTCAATATAATCACTCAAAAACGCAACAAATTGGACTCCTTACTTTCTTATAAAGCTGAGAAAGCTTTACGCTGGTCTAAAGCTAGGTTCTTCCTATCCAGCAATTCATACTCGACTATGTTTGCCCATAAACTTAATCAATCAATAAAACCCACGCATATTTACAAACTTAAAAACAACTCCAATCAACTTATTTCACACCCTCAAGAAATACTATCCATATTAATAAATTTTACTCAGACCTCCTTTCAGCCCCAACTACCTCAATACCATCTTCAGCCCTTGCATGGTTAGATAAAATCCCCATCCCTAAAATAAACTCCTCACAACTAGACAAGTTAAATGCCCCATGCACTGATGAAGAAATTCTTCAAATGATCAAATCTCTAAAGAAAAACTCCGCTCCAGGCCCGGGCGGATACTCTTCATTCTATTACAAACAATTTCCCCAGCTTCTTATTCCAAATGTAACTAAACTCCATAATAATATACTAAAAGGGGAACAATTCCCAGAGGAGATGTTACAACCAGTTTTGCTGATGAGCCTAGATATTAACAAGGCATTCAACAGCGTGTCATGGAACTACCTAGACATTATATTACAAACATTTGGCTTCAAGGTAGAATTTTCCATGCCTTCCATGCTCTCTATCACAACCCACAAACTAGGATAAAGTTACCAGGATGTAATTCAGACTTCTTTAAAATAGGCAGAGGCACACGTCAAGGCTGTCCCCTCTCACCATTACTTTTCGCCCTAGCGATTGAACCTTTAGCCATTGCTATCTTACAGCACCCTGACATAAAAGGTTATACATCACACAACAATACATACAAACTGAGTATGTATGCGGACGATATAGTCTTGTTCCTAACACAACCCAATATAGCACTACCAAATTTACTACAAACGTTGCATTCATTCTCTTCACAACGGTAAATGTATCAAAATCCATAGGCATGCCAATTAATATTCCACCCATACAATTAGATACCATACGCACCTCATTTAATTTTACTATGTCATCAGATTCCCTCCCTTATCTAGGAGTCACACTCACCCCTGATATCATTGACTTATCCTCCAAAAACTATCTTCCACTAATGCAAAAACTAAGAGGGTTGCTTAAACAATGGAAATCCTACCATATATCTTTCCTGGGCAGAATCACAGCAATTAAAATGACAATCCTACCCAAATTATTATATTTATTCAGAGCTCTTCCAATCAGATTAAACAAAATAATTTTAACGAAATTCCAATCAGAAGTCAACAAATATGTATGGTTGGATTCTCACCCGCACCTTCCAAAATCGGTTCTATACAAAACACAAAAAAGTGGGGGTTTCGGCCTCCCAGATTTTTGGGCATATTATTTGTCCACAAGATGGTCACAAATAGCACAATGGCATATCAATAATCCCAAAATCCCATAGGTCAGATTTGAAAGAGATTCTATTGCCCCATTCTCAATTTCTGGCCTTTTATGGGGCAATGGAGTCCCAACTCATACCTTTGAATCACTTAATCTTTTAGTACTTCAATCATGTCAACTCTGGAAATGATACAGTAAGAAATTCAATCTTATTTCTCCTACCCCCCCCCCCCACTTGCCTCCTTCATAGGGGACCCCAAATTCCCCCCAAATATCCCAGACAATGGAGATTTTGCATGGTGGATTAATAACAGCATAACAACTCTCTCAGAATGTATTGAAAACTTCTCCTTTACAATGTTCTCCTCATTAAAAACAAAATATCAGACACCTAACGATGAACACAACACCGATTTCCTTAAAATTAGACTTTTCTACAATACACATTTTCAAACTTCAAACACAAAATTACCTACATTTTATGAAAATATATGCCTGAAAACACCCAGAGGTTCAGGTTTAATTTCAGAAATATACACAAATCTAACCCTCACAAGTAACGAAGAGAAACTCCCCTATATGAGTAAGTGGGAAAACGGAATATAACATATCTCCACACCATCTTCCCCTCATTATCCCATACATGTTTCAGAGGATGTCCTTCCCCAGGCACATTCTCACATATTTTCTGGGAATGTGATAAAGTTTCATGTATATGGAAAAAAACTAGAAAAATTTACCTCTAAAATTTCAAACAATAGGATTCACCTCACATTGCCTCAATGCCTATTATTCTCCTCTATAACAGGTTTATCTCCTTACCATATGAGGCTTATTCACACTATATGCGTTTCCATACACTGGCTCATAGCAATTAACTGGAAAACTCCTTTGATTCCCCTAAATCAGCTTAAAGCAAGAATAAACAACATTATTCTTGTTGAAAAAATATCCCACACTCTATATCACAGTTATATAATAAAAAATGGGACCCCTGGTTTGCACATTCTAATCACTTCCTTGACTCATGATACAAAGAATGTTTCTATCCTTTATTAGGTCTGCTATATGCATAATACCTACTATACTAAAGATGTGTCTTATAGCTGATAATTCTGTGTACAACATCTCTACTATATGTATCTATGTGGCTCTAATTTGGTATGAAGAATGCATTTCACCCAGTGTTTTATATCCATTTAAAAGACAGAGATAGTTTAAGACAATACTCTGCTACCTGTAAAAACACAACACGTATAGCAGCCAGCACGACAATAATAATAACCAAAATTTTAACAAGAACAGAGATAAAAAATGCGGCGCTAATATTCATAAAAAGTCCAAGGTAATGACTTAGATCAATAGTCCACCATAGTTCTATTAACTGGATACAGTCCCGTATGTGGTTCAATATAAATACTGTTATCTAGAATGTAGGTCAATATGTAGTATAATATATTATATAGTTCCGTGACTTCCACTCATATACAGTGCAGACCACCACCGCTCGGAAGAGAAATAAATGGGTACTCTTACCGGAAGGCACTTGGAGCCAAGCGTGTCAAATCTCAGCGCTAGTTGTCATCAGGAAGCTTCGTATCCCAGGTAAACGTCACAGCCGAAGGAACTTAGACCCGGTGGGTCCGCACTCAGTACCAGCAGTCCTTAGGGAACTTTTTACCCAGGTAGGTCTCACAGCTTTCCATATGGTGGGGTCCCACATCAATAACAAGATAAGTATCCCAATGTTGAAATAGAATACCTCAAACAAAAACAGGTCTACATAGCGTAATACTGCTTAACAGCGAATTTATTGAGAAGAGGTATTGCACTTACATGTATGTCATAAAAGAAGAGCACAGCATGGAATTCCAGCATAAAAACAATTGGAGGGCGCAATAGGATGGAGCAGACTCCCGACAACCGACGCGTTTCATCTTAATAGACTTCCACAGGGGCTTATGATAGAAATCACCAAAGATTTTCGTCATTGTCTGGGGGCAATGAGTGGATGTTCCATTCGGATTATTAAGGAAATCAGGGAATGTATGAAAGGGGCGTGGGTTGAGTCTAGCTGCTAATATTTTGTGGGGTTTATTTGTGTATTCATAAAATTTTTGTTTTGCCCACATTAAGGACCTATCCACTTTAGACATAGCTAATGATTTCAGCTGATTGCATATAGAAGTCACCTCCCTGAGGCGGGTGATTGTGGGGGAAGCGATGAGTCTCCTTTCAGCTCCTTTTAATCTGGGCCGTAATTCCCTTCTTTGGGCAGCTGCATCTTTTTTTAATCTAGAGCCTTCTGCTATACAGGGTGGGCCATTTATATGGATACACCTTAATAAAATGGGAATGGTTGGTAATATTAACTTCCTGTTTGTGGCACATTAGTATATGTGAGGGGGGAAATTTTTCAATATGGGTGGTGACCATGGCGGCCATTTTGAAGTCGGCCATTTTGAATCCAACTTTTGTTTTTTCAATAGGAAGAGGGTCATGTGACACATCAAACTTATTGGGAATTTCACAACAAAAACAATGGTGTGCTTGGTTTTAACCCCTTCCTTACTGGGCACTTAAACCCCCCTCCTGCCCAGACCAATTTTTGGCTTTCAGCGCTGTCGAATTTTGAATGACAATTGCGCGGTGGTGCGACGTTGTACCCAAATAAAATTTGCGTCCTTTTTTTCCCACTAATACAGCTTTCTTTTGGTGGTATTTGATCACCTCTATGTCATTTCTGATCGCCGCTATAAACAAAAAATGAGCGACAATTTTGCAAACAAGAACAATATTTTTTACTTTTTGCTAAAGTACAAATCCATTAAAAAAAATTATTCATCAGTTTTGGCCAATATATATTGTTCTACATATTTTTGGTAAAAAAAAAAATCGCAATCGGCGTATATTGATTGTTTGCGCAAAAGTTATCGCGTCTACAAACTGGGAATAGATTTATGGCGTTTTTATTATTTTTATTTTTTTTACTAGCAATGGTGGCAATCTGCAATTTTTATCGGGACTGCAATATTGCCGCAGAAATGTCGGACATTTTTTACACATTTTTGGGACCAATGACATTTATTCAGCAATCAGAAATTTAAATATCCACTGATTACTGTGTAAATGTCATTGGCAGTGAAGGGGTTAACCTGCAGGGGGCAGTGAAGGGGTTAACAAATGTTCCTTGGGTGCGTTCTAACTGTGGGGGGGGCAGGGCTGGCCGGGACATAACAGATCTAACTGATCCCAGTGACAGGGTTCAGTAGATCTGGTATGTCCCCTGTCACAGAACGGAGAACCGCCGTGTTTACAACGGCGGTTCCCCGTTCTGAGGCTGCTAAAAGAGATCGGCGGGTCTCGGGCAGACAACGAGTCCGCCCGACCCATGGGCACGCTCGCGGAGCATGCGGCGCGCTCGCGCGCCGCTGCCGCAAGGGGGTGCGCCAGGAGCGTGCACAGGGGACGACGTCCATGGACGTCATCCCGGCATTTCAGATCTGTGCTGGAGCCCTACTTCGGCAATAGCGGTTAACGTAACTTTATTCCTTCATGAGTTATTTACACGTTTCTGACCACTTATAAAATGTGTTCAATGTGCTGCCCATTGTGTTGGATTGTCAATGCAACCCTCTTCTCCCACTCTTCACACACTGATAGCAACACCGCAGGAGAAATGCTAGCACAGGCTTCCAGTATCCGTAGTTTCAGGTGCTGCACATCTCGTATCTTCAGAGCATAGATGATTGCCTTCAGATGACCCCAAAGATAAAAGTCTAAGGGGGTCAGATCGGGAGACCTTGGGGGCCATTTCTCCTGCGGTGTTGCTATCAGTGTGTGAAGAGTGGGAGAAGAGGGTTGCATTGACAATCCAACACAATGGGCAGCACATTGAACACATTTTATAAGTGGTCAGAAACTTGTAAATAACTCATGAAAGAATAGAGTTACATTAAAACCAATCACACCATTGTTTTTCTTGTGAAATTCCCAATAAGTTTGATGTGTCACATGACCCTCTTCCTATTGAAAAAACAAAAGTTGGATTCAAAATGGCCGACTTCAAAATGGCCGCCATGGTCACCACCCATCTTGAAAAGTTTCCCCCCTCACATATACTAATGTGCCACAAACAGGAAGTTAACATCACCAACCAATCTCATTTTATTAAGGTGTATCCATATAAATGGCCCACCTTGTATATTATACCACTACAATTGAAGGACAAACACCGTGTAATCATATACACTCCCCCCTTTGAAAAGTTCTACCCACCACTGGTACCGCCGGTAAAACTTCAGCCGGTAAAACTTAGGTTGAAAACAAAAAAGTTATCCTTCTCCCAGTACACTGTGTAGTTTGAATAACCCTTAAAGTGTTCTTTTTGTTACCACAC
>BLSH010257375.1:387777-407621 GCA_018402905.1 Glandirana rugosa | reverse complement strand
AGCCAGATTTTCCCGGGGTAGAAACTTTTTTACTACGCGCATATACAGTCTCACCCCGTTCTATAGAGAATCCTTAGCAACACTGTAGGGTCCCTACTTCCGGCCTAAGTCGGAGTCACCTCACTCCCCAGGTCCCAAACAACACTATCCACAAAAGGATGTGTGAAGAGACTTCGTTGAATCTCAACGAATTTACTCTCCCACCAAAAATTCACAACCCCCATATACCAAAGTTGCTTAGGTACCCCGGCTAAAGTTCCCTTACAGTCGTTTTCTTATAAGTTACACATGGGTTAGAAACGAAAAAAGCACATGAAAGGTTAGATACTATGAATAGTCCACCGTCCGGGTTATCATTAAAAAAAAAACAGCGCTCACTATACACGTTCCCGCAGCCGCCGTCGTATGACGGCGATTTGCGGGAACGAGCCACTTTGCCGCCGTCAGATGCCGATCGGCGGTCGGCAAGTGGTTAATAAAAGTTTGTAAACAAAAAAAAAATTACTATTGGGCCTGCCACCTGATAAGTATCATAGATTGGAAAGTACACGAAAAAAGCAAAGATTGGGTACACATTGAATATTCTTTTGCTGACATTCCCTTGAAATCGGCCCCATGGATTCGTTGAAACCATATACCCCCAACACTTAAAAACCACCCTCTCATTTAAGCAACTCTAAGTTGCTTCAGAGAAGTGTGTAGGAAAACACCTATCACAACAAACCCTGGACCCCTCACTCCACTGAGGCTGAATCCGGCCTTCATCCCTGGGATGTCACAACGATTCCTAAGAGATATCTTGCCCCACTCTGACATATACGCGCATCATTTTTTCAAAGATGGGGCCCTTTTAGACCGAGAAGCCATTGATACAAATGCCCCCAACACATCACTCCCACCTTGAACATATTTTCAAATTTTTCATTTCCTCAGGGACATTAATCGAGATTCTGCAGCCTCTCGACCACTCACCCCATTTGAGAACCTCTACTCCCAAATGGACACCACACGGCACCTCATTTCCACCATCCACAATATGCTTTTCACAGAGGTAATCCCTAGCTCTGGGATAGCATGCTCGCGATAAGAGAGAGAGCTGTAAATGTATATAACAGACAAACAATGGGAGAGGATGTACACAATCGCTCATAAAGGCTCACTTAATGTTTCCATCCAGGAAAACAATTACAAAAGACTAACACGTTGGTATAGGACCCCACAATTACTTAACAGATATAACCCAAATGCCACTGATAATTGCTGGAGATGCGCCAGGGAGCCTGGCACTCTTTTACATATCTGGTGGTTATGCCCACTCCTGCAACAATTTTGGATGCAAATACATGACCTGGCAACTAGAATTTCCACTTACACCCTGGAGTACACCCCAGCCCAATTTATTCTCCACCACTCTACGCTTTCAGACCACACGTACCGCAAATCCCTTGTAGTACACTTAGTCAAGACGGCTAAGCTATGTATTGCGACTTATTGGGGCTTAACATCCACACAAACTATAAAAAAATAGCGGAGATGGAGGAATTAATACACATTGAAAAAGTCTCCCCATCTAAGTTCTCACACACCTGGGCCTGCTGGACACATTTCAAAACCACAAGCGAATACGCAGTCCTGACAGGCCTGACTCGGACCACTCCTACCCCACAACAGAACAAAAACTATAGGTCTACCCCCCAGGCAGACCTTAACCCAGACATCCGTACTGATGCTAACCTCCTTATCTTTAAAGACAACTTAGGAGAGTCTAGAGACCGAAGGCAGAACCAAGAAATGGCCGTGGAACAATCCACCAATTACCATGTAAAATATGTCCCTACTAGACCCCACACACCCAGGTAGATGGGATGAATCACTGGTGAAGACCAAAGGACCCTTCACCACACACATTCTTCTCCTCCCTTCCCCTCACCTGTTTTGGTATTCCATCAATATGTTGACACTCTTTCCAGAGCTTCAGATACAACGCCATAGCCACAACAGTTTTGGTGAAAAGCTCTGGGAAATTATATGGCACAGATTGCGTAATCGCCTTCTGAATAGATGCAATAACTTACACACCTCCCCATCTTTTCATATACATTTCAGATTTTGAGGACACCCTCAGACCTACCCTACCTCCACTCCCATCATAGACCATAATCTACATCTATAAAATGATAGAGGGACCCTCACATAGGTTTGAGAAAAAATACATTGTCTATTCAAGGACTAATGATAATTACTATTCTTGTTAGCAAAAGATGTAGCAAGAGAATAGCATGAGCCAAAAATATAGCTTTACACTGTGTCACAGTGAGTTAACTGTCTTGCGCTGTATTCACTGTTAAATTTTATTTTATATCTTGTACTCTGTCACGTTACGCTTCCCTTTTTGTATGGAAGACATTGTAATTTGAGACATTCCTTTCAATAAAAATTATTTTTTGAAGGTAAAAAAAAAAGGATAAAAAAATAATTTTAAATAAAGATGAAATGATTTGACAATATTGACCAAAAAATAGCAATGCCGACAAAACATTGGTCACAAGTGGATAATTATTTACAATACGTAGGCAGCAAACTGCTTATTGTGACCCTTTGTCAGCAACAAATAGGCAATCATGACAATATGTTGCCAACAAGTAGGCAATTGTGAGAAAATATGAGTAACAATTGGACAGTTGTAACAATATTGAGGAAACAAATTGGCAATTGTGAAAACACACAGCCATCAAATGGTCAATTGCACCAATAGGTGGGCAACAAATGGTCAATTGTGATAATATGTGAAGAAAAATGGGCAATTATGACAATACATAGGCAACAAACAGTGATGGCGACAATACACAGGGAACAAACAGACAATCGTGACTCAGACAGTGGCTACCCTAAAATCGAAGAAGAAAGACATTTATGCAGCAGAAGAGAGAAAGGTGGTGGATGAAATGTTAAGGGAGAGCTTGGACCTTTCGAAGGCAATTCTTTCATAATGTGCATTTATGCTGTCCGCACATTCACATTAAAACGAGCCCCCATTCAGCTAATGGCTCAGCTCTGGAATAAGTAAATTGTATAAAAACAAGAGAAATTAGTATTCTTTCTTGAATTTTTTTTAGAATTCTGCTGCCCTCTTTTCTTGTGTAGTGTGACTGATGTTGTATCTACTTTAGGAGCTGCTGCACAGCAGTGATGTCACTACTACTTTTACAAGATTAAAACTGGGCTTGCAAGGGCATTTGCTGCACACAAAGCAAATATACAGTATATCCTTTTGTGGCTATTGAGAAATATACTTAAATACATGTCTTTGTGCCTGGAGATAAGCTTTAACTTTTCGTTTAAGTATTTATTTTACTGCCTTTCTATGCTTCATTACTAATATGTAACATGTGGTACAGTGAGGAATCTCCACGTAGCTGACTAGCATTACATTCTACAAATTCACAATATGGAATTATTAGTGCTTTACAATATGGCTCCACAAACAAATAACTTGCTTAACCACTTGTGGGCCAACATGTTAACCTCCCTTCCCGTTCATGCCATTTTTCAGTTTTCAATGCTGTGATACTTTCGCTGACAATTACTTGGTCATCAACCACTGTACTAAATTCATTTTATTTTATTTTTTTATTTTTTAGAAAGATAGTGCTTAATTATTGTGGTATTTAATCACCACTGATGTTTTCTTATTTTTTTACTACACATACAGAAAAAAGACTGAAGGTTTGAAAAAACTTAAAAAAAAAAACCATTCCCCTTACTTTCTGTTATAAAACATTGCAAATAAACTGACTCTATAAATTTGGACAAAAAAGTGTTATGCTACTATATTTGGTAAAAACAATAAAAAAGACTGAGCAATTAATAATGAAACTGTGTGAAATGTATAACGTTTACGAACAATGTTGTTATTTGAAATTTATCAACCCTGATGCTCTGACTGCTTATTGCATTTTTTGAGGACTTAAAATGCCAATCCATCAAAAGTACCCGAGTACCTGTTACCTGTCCATCAAAGTACCTGAGTACCTGTCACCTGTCCATCAAAGTACCTGTCCATCAAAGTACCCGAGTACCTGTCACCAACCCATTTGAGTACCCGAGTACCTGTCACCAACCCATCAGAGTACCCAAGTACCTGTCACCAGCCCATCTGAGTACTCGAGTACCTGTCACCAGCCCATCAGAGTACCCAAGTACTTGTCACCAGCCCATCTGAGTACTCGAGTACCTGTCACCAACCCATCAGAGTACACCAGTATCTGTCACCAGCCCATCAGAGTATCTGAGTGCCTGTCACCAACCCATGAAAGTACCCGAGTACCTGTCACCAACCCATCAAAGTACTCGAGTACCTGTCACCAGCCCATGAGAGTACCTGTCACCTGCCCAAAAAAGTACCCGAGTACCTATCACCAGCCAATCAGAGTACCCGAGTGCCTGTCACCAACCCATCTGAGTACCCGAGTGCCTGTCACCAACCCATCTGAGTACCCGAGTACCTGTCACCAACCCATAAGAGTACCCGAGTACCTGTCACCAGCCCAGAGTACCTGAGTACCTGTCACCAGCCCAATCAGAGTACTCGAGTACCTGTTACCTACCCATCAGTGTACCCGGGTACCTGTCACCAGACCATCAGCGTACCAGAGTACCTGTCCCCTGCCCATCTGAGTATCAGAGTACCTGTCACCAGCCCATCAGAGTACCCGAGTACCTGTCACCTGCCCATCTGAGAACCTGAGTACCTGTCACCAGCCCATGAAAGTACCCGAGTACCTGTCACCTGCCCATTAGAGTACCTGGAAACCTGTCACCAGACCATCAGTGTACCCGAGTACCTCTCACCTGCCCATCTGAGTACCCGAGCACCGGTCACCAGCCCATCTGAGTACCCGAGTACCTGTCACCAGCCCATCAGAGTACCCGAGTACCTGTCACCAGCCCATCAGAGTACCCACGTACCTGTCACCAGCCCATCAGAGTACCCGAGTACCTGTCACCTGCCCTTCAGATTATCCGAGTACCTGTCACCAACCCATCTGAGTAACTGAGTACCTATCTGCAGCCCATCAGTGTACCCAAGTATCGTTTACCAGTCCATCAGATTACCTGAGTACCTGTCTCCAGCCCATCAAAGTACCTGAGTACCTATCTGCAGCTCATACCTCAATGAATATACCTTGAGTGTTTGCTTTCCAAAATGGGGTCATTTTGTGGGTAATTCCCCTGTCCTGGTGCTCCTGGGCCTTCAAAAGTGTGATGGTATGAATGAAATTTTATGTGTAATTTATGCTCCTAGAACACCTGACAGTGCTCCCTGCATGTTCGGCCTCTGTATGTGGCCAGGGTGTGAAAAAGTCTCACACATGTGGTATCGCCATACTCGGGATGAGTAGCAGAATATATTTTGGGGGGTTATTTTTGCTATATACATGCTATGTGTTCAAAATATCATATAAATTGATTACTTTGTGAAAAAAAAAGTTTTCATTTTCTTTCCACGTTTTCTGAAGACTTGTGGAAAAAATTGAACCGTACAAAAGACTCATAATGCCTCATAGAATATACGTTGGGATGTTTGCTTTCCAAAATGGGGTCATTTTGTGGGTAGTTCTATTGTCCTGATGCTGCAGGGCCTTCCAAAGTGTAATAAGTGGTTAGGAAATCATATGTGTAATTTATGCTTCTAGAATGCCTGACAGTGCTCCCTGCATGTTGGACCTCTCTATGTGGCCAGGCTGTGTAAAGGTCTCACACATGTGGTATCACCATACTTGGGATGAGTAGCAGAATATATTTTGGGGGGTAATTTTTGCTATGTACATGCCATGTGTTAGAAATATCTTATAAATTGACCACTTTGTGAACAAAAAATATGTTTTCATTTTCTGTCCACGTTTTCCGAACACTTGCGGAAAGAAATGAACCACTCAAAAAACTCATAATGCCTCATAGATTATGCATTGGGGTGTTTTCTTTCCAAAATGGGGTAATTTTGTGAGTAATTCCATTGTCCTGGTGCTCCAGGGCCTTCAAAAATGTAATAGGTCGTTAGGAAATTAGATGTGAAAATTCTGCTCCTAGAATGCATGACAGTGCTCCCTGCATTTTGAACCTCTCTACGTGGCCAGGCTGTGAAAAAGTCTCACACATGTGGTATCGCCATACTCGGGGCGAGTAGCAGAATGTATTTTGGGGTGTAATTGGAAGTATGCATATGATGTGTGTGAGAAATAACTTGTTGTTATGACAATTTTGTGCAAAAAAAAAAAAATTAATAATAATTTCTTAATTTTCCCAAGAATTGTGGGAAAAAAGTACAACTTCAAAAAACTTGCCATGCCTGATACTAAATACCTTGGAATGTCTACTTTTCAAAAAGGGGTCATTTGGGGGGTATTTGTACTTTCCTGACATTTCAGGGCCTCAAGAAATGAGATAGGCCATCAGTGCATCTGGTGAGATCAATTTTCAATGATTGGCACCATAGCTTGTAGACTCTATAACTTTCACACAGACCAAATAATATACACTTATTGGGGTTATTTTTACCAAAGATAGGTAGCAGTATAGGTTTTGGCCCAAATTTATGAACAAAAATTGCTTATTTGCAAAATTTTATCATAGAAACTAAAAAAAATGTGGGTTTTTTTTCAAAATTTTCACATTTTTTTCACTTATGTCACAAAAAATAAAAAACCCAGAGGTTATTAAATACCACCAAAAGAAAGCTCTATTTGTGTGAAAAAAATGATAAAAAATTTGTTTGTGTACAGTGTAGCATGAGAGAGTAATTGTCATTCAAAATGTGAGAGCGCTGAAAGCTGAAAATTGGTCTAGGCAGAAAGGGGGTATAAACGTCTTGTATTGAAGTGGTTAAACATTTTGGAAAATTAAGTCAATGAAATTAGATTTTTTTAATCTTTTTATAAAGGACAACTTTTGCTGAAATGGGCGAATTTCTAAAAAAATAATTATCTCTCCAATTACCAAGGAATCCTCAGATTATTATTATGTTTTTATTTTTGAAAGTTCTACAGGACAACTTCATGTCCCAATTGGTGGATTCCTCAACTAGAAGTAACGCATTGCTAGATCTTTCAATTACAAATGATACAGATCTGATTGCAGATGTGGAAATATAGAACAACTTGGGAACTAGCGACCAGAGAATTATTACATTCCACATAAATCATAGGAAAGGGAGGCACAAGGGGAGTACAAGAACACTAAATTTCGCAAGAGCCAACTTTTCTAAACTGCGCTCCATGCTGCAGGATATTAAAGTGTTATTTCACCCGCAACAGTAAAATCAGTCTGTGTATGCAGCATAGCATGCTTGTTATACTACTCACTGTGGAACTTAAAGCGGAGTTCCACTAGATTTTTGGTTTATTAAAAGTCAGCAGCTATAAAAAGTGTAGCTGCTGACTTTTAATAAACAGTAACTTACCTGTCTCCCGGTCCAGCGACGGCTGCACCCGAAGCCTCGCTTGTCTCCCCCTCCTCCCTGCGGCGCCGGCATTTCAGGTGTGGGCGCCGGCCGTGGCTTCACGGCCGGGCACGCACTGCGCATGCGCGAGTCGCGCTGCGCGTTGCCAGTGGCCAGGCAATCTTCTGGGACCTGTGACGTGTCCCAGAAGATTGCCAGGAGGGAGGGGCCGCCTAGGAGGAGAGGAGGAGTCGCCTAGGTGGCCCAGAGGCGGAAGGTTGAAGAGGGACAGGAAGTCCCTCTGAAACCTGGGGACACACTCCCCCCCAAAAAAATTACATGCCAAATGTGGCATGTAAGGGGGTGAGGAGTGCTTAAAGCGGTAGTTCCATTTTTGGGTGGAACTCCGCTTTAAGCGGTTAATCCTCTGCATTATGTAAAAAGACTGTTTTATCTTATATGCATAGATTCTTCCCTCCTGCACTGTCTATCTGAGACCAGCTACCACAGGCAGGGTAGCCAACCTGCACATGCTCAGTTGTGTCTTTTATGCTGGAGAGAATATTTACTTGTTCTCAGCGATTTCCAGGTCACATGATATTGCCATCACACATGTGGGCGTGTATACAGTCTATAGTGAAAATCTCCTTCTACCTGAACTTTCAGCACTCGAGAAACTCTGCAGGCTATTATGTAACCGTGGTATACAGATCATCCAAAAAAGGTATATAGTGGCAGTATTTTAATGTAAAAAGAAGATTTATAAGCTGTGGACACTGTGAGGGGGGCAGATGAACTAGCACATTGTGTCTTTACTTTGCAGGGAAGGGAGAAGAATTTTTTTTACTTACTTTAATTTTTCTACTTCCTCTTTAACCACTCCAGATCCGCGCTATTGCTGATGTATGGCTCCAGCCCAGATCTGAAATGCCCGGACGACATCCATGGACGTCGTCCCCTGTGCACGCTCATCGTGCGCCCCCTGGCGGCAGTGGCGGCGCGCGCGCGTGCCGCACACTGCGCGAGTGTGCCCGTGGCTCGGGCAGACTCGATGTCCGCCTAAGACCCGCCGATGTCTTCTAGCAGCTTCAGAATGGGGAACCACCGATGTAAACACGGCGGTTCCCCGTTCTGTGACAGGGGACATAACAGATTTAACTGACAGGGATCAGTAGATCTGGTATGTCCCGGCCAGCCCCGCCCCCCCCCCACAGTTAGAACACACCCAGGGAATATATTTAACTCCTTCACTGCCCCCTGCAGGTTAACCCCTTCACTGCCAATGACATTTACACAGTAATCAGTGGATATTTAAATTTCTGATCGCTGTATAAATGTCATTGGTCCCAAAAATGTGTAAAAAATGTCCGTCATTGCTGCGGCAATATCGCAGTCCCAATAAAAATCGCAGATCGCCGCCATTACTAGTAAAAAAAAAAAAAAATAATAAAAACGCCATAAATCAATTCCCAGTTTGTAGACGCGATAACTTTTGCGCAAACCAATCAATATACGCCGATTGCGATTTTTTTTTTTTACCAAAAATATGTAGAAGAATATATGTCGGCCAAAACTGATGAATAATTTTTTTTAATGGATTTGTACTTTAGCAAAAAGTAAAAAATATTGTTCTTGTTTGCAAAATTGTCGCTCATTTTTTGTTTATAGCGGCGATCAGAAATGATGTAGGGGTGATCAAATACCACCAAAAGAAAGCTCTATTTGTGGGAAAAAAAGGACGCAAATTTTATTTGGGTACAACGCCGCACGACCGCGCAATTGTCATTCAAAATGCGACAGCGCTAAAAGCCAAAAATTGGTCTGGGCAGGAGGGGGGTTTAAGTGCCCAGTAAGGAAGGGGTAAATAAATGTGTCACCAAGTGCATTCCAAGGGGTAATAAATATGTAAGGACAGAGGTTACATTGTAGCAAAGTGTAATTTCTTCAGTGTTGTCACATGAAAAAGTATAATAAAATATTTACAAAAATGTGAGGAGTGTACTCACTTTTGTGAGATACTGTATATATACAGCATCTCACAAAAGTGAGTACACCCCTCACATTTTTGTAAATATTCTATTATATCTTTTCATGTGACAACACTGAAGAAATTACACTTTGCTACAATGTAAAGTAGTGAGTGTACAGCTTGAACAACAGTGTAAATTTGCTGTCCCCTCAAAATAACTCAACACACAGCTATTATTGTCTAAACCACTGGAAACAAAAGTGAGTACACCCCTAAGTGAAAGTGTCCAAATTGGGAAATAGACGTATGAGTGCTGCCAGCATTGCTGCATAGGTTGAAGGGGTGGGGGGGTCAGCCTGTCAGTGCTCAGACCATACGCTGCATACTGCATCAAATTGGTCTGCATGGCTGTTATCCCAGAAGGAAGCCTCTTCTAAAGATGATGCACAAGAAAGCCTGCAAACAGTTAGCTGAATACAAGCAGACTAAGGACATGGCCTACTGGAACTATGTCCTGTGGTCTGATGAGACCGAGATAAACTTATTTGGTTCAGATGGTGTCAAGCGTGTGTGGCGGTAACCAGGTGAGGAGTATAAAGACAAGTGTGTCTTGCCTACAGTCAAGCATAGTGGTGGGAGTGTCACGGTCTGGGGCTGCATGAGTGCTGCCGGCACTGGGGAGCTACAGTTCATTGAGGGAACCATGAATGCCAACATGTACTGTGACATACTGAAGCAGAGCATGATTCTCTCCCTTCATAGACTGGGCCACAGGGCAGTATTCCAACATGATGACAAACCCAAACACACCTCCAAGATGACCACTGCCTTGCTAAAGAAGCTGAGGGTAAAGGTGATGGACTGACCAAGCATGTCTCTAGACCTAAACCCTATTGAGCATCTGTGGGGCATCCTCAAACATAAGGTGGAGGAGCACAAGATCTCTAACATCCACCAGCTCTGTGATGTCGTCATGGAGGAGTGGAAGAGGACTCCAGTGGCAACCTGTGAAGTGCTAGTGAACTCCATGCCCAAGAGGGTTAAGGCAGTGCTGGGAAATAATTGTGGCCACACAAAATATTAAAATATGAGGTCCAATTTAGTAATTTTCACTTAGGGGTGTACTCACTTTTGTTGCCAGCAGTTTAGACATTAATGGCTGTGTGAGTTATTTTGAGGGGACAGCAAATTTACACTGTTATACAATCTGTGCACTCACTACTTTACATTGTAGCAAAGTGTCATTTCTTTGGTGTTGTCACATGAAAAGATAGAATAAAATATTTACAAAAATGTGAGGGGTGTACTCACTTTTGTGAGATACTGTGGCCCTGATTTACTATACCTCCCAAATCTACTCCAGCAGTGCCTTAAAATAACTCCAAATTAAAGGCACTTACAACTTCAACTCTCACAGACTCGAGTAAAATAGCATACATGTGGCCTCTATTTGCCTGTGAAGATGCCTCTCAGGTTATGTGTTGATGCTGGCTGGGATTGAACTTGCGGTTGTATGCAAGTTCATTGCCATAAAAAAAAAAAATAGGGGAGGCTTCAAAGAATCCCACTTAGAGAGCTCAAGGAGCCCCACTCCGGGGGCTCCGTCCTCTCTTGAGAGATGATTTGGAATATCCCTAGCTCTAAATCTATACCTACACTGTTCCCCGAGCTGGGTAAACCCACCCCTTCCACAGATTTGACCCCATAGGGGTGGATGGGGAGGCCCCCAGCAGGGGAAAGCGGCGCTTTCCACGTCTTTTCTCAATGAGCAGGATCAAAACGAATTCCCTCCCAGGGAAATTAAACAGTTCATGTTAAACATAACCTCCTCCCCCAAAGTTCTATGTTTATTGAATTTACGCGATTGAAATGTTTTACTATAATACATTTATATGATGCTTAATGTTCATTTAACCTGTCTAGATACAGTATCATTCATGGACCACGTCCTTTACACCCCTAAACGTCAACAATACGGTTGTACTGGTATGTCTCTATGCATTCCTGTATCTTGTAACTGTTAACTGATGCTGTTCTGTATCATTTTGAAACTACAATAAAAACCATTGAAATAAAATAAAAAAAAAAAAAAAAAAAAAACATTACCACCCCTCTCTCTAATTGTAACAGCCTTAGCCCCAGGGCACATGTCTGAATAGAAAAAAAAAAGTTTCTAATTTTTTTTTTCAGGAGCAGTGGTTTTAATAATGGTTAAAGTGAAAAAAAATATTCCTTTAACCACTTCAGCCCCGGAAGGAATTCACGCTTTAGGACCTGAGCACTTTTTGCGATTTGGCACTGCGTTGCTTTAATTGACAATTGCGTGGTAGTGCGACGTTGTACCGAAAACCAAAATTTGCGTCCTTTTTTACCCACAAATAGAGCTTTCTTTTGGTGATATTTGATCTCCTCTGCGTCATTTGTGATCACCGCTCTAAATAAAAAAAAAGCGACAATTTTTCAAAATAACCAGTTTTTCTTCGTTTTTGCTAAAATACAAATCCAATTGTAAAAAAATAAAAATCTGTTTATTTACTTGTTTTTGGCCAATTTCTCCTATCTTTGTTAAATAAAAAATTGCAATTGGCGTTTATTGTTTTGTTTGCGCAAAAGTTGCTGTGTTTAGGGAAGATGCAAATTAATTTCTGGAGTTGTATTTTTTACATTTTTTACTAGTAATGGCAGTGATCTGCGATTTTTAGCGGCACTGCAATATTGCGGCAGACATGTCGGACCATTTAGACATTTTTTTTGGACCATTGGCATTTATACAGCGATCAGTGGTCTAAAAATGCACTGCTTACTGTAGAAATGGCATTAGCAGTGAAGGGGTTAACCTGGAGAGCGTTAGCTGTGTTCCCTATGGGGAGTTCTAACTGTATGGGGGCTGGGCTGCCAGGGGGAGGGAAGTGATCACGGCTTCCATATACAGGAAGCCTGTGATCACCGCCCTTCCCCCTCTGTCCGAACGGAGATCCATGTCTACATACATGGACCTCCGTTCTTTCACTGCAGAGGGGCCATCGCGGGTAGCCAGTGGCGATCGAGTCCGCCCTACCCGCTCCCTGACCCCCCAGAACACAGTGAGCGTGCGAGAGTGCCTCCGGCAGCACGCACGCTGTCACAATACTAGTCATCGCAGCTGCCGTCAGGTGAGGGTGGTTTGCGATAACGAACCACTTTGCCGCCGTCACGCTGCAGCGGGCGGGCGGCAAGTGCTTAAATATCGTGCTTGGGAGGTTCCCCTGGTATGGATCTCTGTGATGTTAGAACAGTGGCACCGCAAAATGACATTTGTAAAGGAAAAATTGTCATTTAAAATTGGTCGTGGCTGGAATGTATTGCTGGTTCCCTGCAATATAGATAAAGATCACTGAAAAAGCATTGCGTTGGGGGTCTCCCAAATCCATACCAGGCCCTTTGGGTCTGGTATGGATTTTAAGGGGAACCCCACACCAAATCGTTAAAAAATGGTGTGTGTGTCCCCCCAAAATCCAAACCAAACCCTTACCTGAGCATGCAGCCCTGGCATGGCAGGGGGGGTGGAGACGGGTGAGTGCGCCCCTCTGAACCTTACCAGGTCACATGTCCTCAACATGGGGAGGGTGCTTTGGGATCTGGTTTTGTTTTTGGGAGGACCCCTGTGCCTGCTTTTTGTTAACTTTGCAGTGGGGTTGCCGTTTAAATACATACTATACCTGAGGGGTCTGGTTTGGATTTTGGGGTGCCCTTATGCATTTTGTCAAATTAAATTGAGCGTGGGGTTCTCCTTTAAATACTTACCAGACCCAAAGGGCCTATTATGCGCCTGGGGGTGTGACCCTACTCCGTTTTGGGGGTTTGAATTAGGCATGGCTTTCCCCTTAAAATCAAGGACACACCAGCAGCACCCCATAATATTGAATATGTATGTACCATTGCATACATTTACAAACTTCATAGTATTGCAGCCCCAAAAAGGTTGGTAATCAGTGTCTGCATCATTTTCAACATCCAATGCAAATTTGAAGCAGGTGACACCTGGGAATCAAACCCATGGAACCCATGTGAAAGGTAGATGAGCTAACCACTACACTACCCAGCTGAGTGGAATTAAACATACAAAATCCAAGTAATAATGTTTGCCTGATTAAATTGGAGCTAATAAAGGTTTGGCATTTCAATTCTAATAACAACCATACTCATAATGATGTGGCATTACCTATTAGCGGTTTGTCTATTTTCTGCATATGCTGCTGAGTAGAATGCAAGCTTTCAGTAGGTGATACCATCTGGGTCATTTTAAGTCATTTGAACACAATTATATTGAGAAAATACCTTTACTACTGTTTGCTGGTGTCACTATTTGATCTTATAGGCATGGCGCTCCCCTTAAAATCAAGGACTGCGGGGTCTGCGGGCCGGGGCTTATCGGAATCTGGAAGCCCCCTTTAACAAGGGTGCCCCCAGATGCCGGGCCCCCCACCCTATGTAAATGAGTATGGGGTGCAACGTACCCCTACCCATTTACCTGGGGGGAAAAAGTGTACAAAAAAAACTACACAGCTTTTTAAAATATTTTATTAAATCCGCTCCGGCATCTTCTCCCTTTCCCTCTTCTTTCCTCGGCTCTTTTGCGGGGTCTTCTGTCTTCTGAGGGGTCTTCTGCGGGGTCTTCAGCTCTTTTGCTGCTGTCTCCCCGGCTAGCTTCTCCCGCCGCTGCTGCTTCTTCTTCTTCTTCTGGAGATGTTGACTCGTCGCTCTCTTCCACTCGAATGCCGGGTCCGTGCTGCGCGGTTGCCTTATATTGCCATGGTGCGGGGCCACACGATGACGTCATCATGAGCCCCACCCTCATGATGTCACATCCTGGGGCGGGGCTGTAATGCTCCACCCCAGGATGTGACATCATGAGGGTGGGGCTCATGATGATGTCATCGTGTGTCCCCGCCTCATGCCAATATAAGACAACCGCGCAGCACGGACCCGGCATTCGAGTGGAAGAGAGGGACGAGTCAACAGCTCCAGAAGAAGAAGCAGCGACGGGAGAAGCTAGCCGGGAAGACAGCAGCAAAAGAGCTGAAGACCCCACAGAAGACCCCTCCGAAAACAGAAGACCCCGCAAAAGAGCCGAAGAAAGAAGAGAGGGGAGAAGATGCCGGAGTGAATTTAATAAAATATTTTAAAAAGCTGTGTAGGTTTTTTTTTTGTACAATTTTTCCCCCAGGTAAATGGGTAGGGGTACGATGTACCCCATACTCATTTACATAGGGTGGGGGGCCCGGCATCTGGGGGCACCCTTGTTAAAGGGGGCTCCCAGATTCCGATAAGCCCCCGCCCGCAGACCCCGACAACCAACGGCCAGGGTTTTTGGTGAAGAGGCTCTTGTCCCCATCAACATGGGGACAAGGTGCTTTGGGGTGGAGGGCGCAGAGCCCCCCCTGCCCCAAAGCACCCATACTCCCCATGTTGAGGGCATGGTACGGTCCAGGAGGGGGGCCCCTTGCTCGTCCGCACCCCTTTTCCTGGCCTGCCAGGCTGCGTGCACGGATAAGGGTCTGGTATGGATTTTGGGGGGGACCCTACGCCGTTTTTTTGGCGCGGGTGCTCCTCTTAAAATCCATGCCAGATCGAAGAGCCTGGTATGCTCTTGGGGGAGGGGAACCCTACGTAAATTTTTTTCTGGGGTTCCCCTTTAAGACACCTAGTACACAAGTCGCGCCGCAAGTCGGATCACCGTGATCCGACTTCTGGTGCGACTTCTATTCAAATCAATGGGCTCCCATAGGGAACCATTGATTATGAATAGAACGCCTGACGAGGCTTAACGCTGTGTATACAACGTTAAGCAACGTTATTGAGCGTTTTGCTGGCTCGGCGTCAAAAACACCATGGCGCTGCAGCTTCAGAACGCACTGGTCCCGCGTTCTAGCTACAGCTCACTAACGCCGATACCCTCTACTGCTCAAAAACGTCAACGTTTTAGAGGGCCATTGAATTACATGGAGAGCAGCAAAAAACACCCAAAAACGTGGCATAACAAAACGCCCGTGTGTATGAGGCTTCAGAATGCACTGGTACTGCGTTCTAGCTACAGCTCACTAACGCCTACGCCCTCTACTGCTCAAAAATGTCATAGTTTTAGAGGGCCATTGAATAACATGGAGAGCAGCAAAAAACGCCCAAAAATGTGGCATTACAAAACGCCCGTGTGTACGTCGGGCCCGATGTCAAGGGAAAAAAAATCTGCGTTTTTCGGCGTTATGCATCAGCGTTAGTGAGCGTCTGCGTCAATAGGCGTTTTTAAATAAAAATCATCCCTCTGTTATTTTTCAACCTAAAAACGTTGGCGTCAAAAAACGCCGGAAAATGCCGGTACAATATTAGTTGGCATTTGTTGGCGTTTTGCGGCGTCTGTGTCAAAAAATGCCAAAACGTTACAGCCTCTGAACGCGATGGCCATGGGTTCTACTTTCAGCTCACTAATGCCGACGCCATCTACAGCTCAAAAACGCAGACGTTTTTATGGGGCCATTGACTAACATGGAGAGATGCAGAAACGCCGGCGTCAAAAAACGTCTGTGTGTATGAGGCCACAATGTAAATTTGAAGCAGGTGACACCTGGGAATCAAACCCATGGAACCAACTGTGGAAGGTTGATGAGCTAACCACTACACTACCCAGCTGAGCAGAATTAAACATACAAAATCCAAGTAATAATATTTGCCTGGTCTTCATCTTACAGTGTTTGCTAAATGTACATCTAAAAACAAAGACATTCAGCAATCTGATTGCATGATGCATTCGCAGCTTATGTCTAGGAATTTGAACAAAGAGGTCACATACATGGTTATTTGAAAACTTTTTTATTTATTCAAGCCACTCATGGAGGAATGTAGCCAGCCACGGCTTTTTGCAAAATGTACAGATTTGGGAAACATGCAGGACTCTGATATCTGGTACAGGTTCTTGCCCAACCAAGAAGCAATTATGCACCCCCACCAGCTGCATACAGGAAAGGCATGGCCAGGTTGCTGGGCAGCTTCCAAGCCACATCTGAGGTGCCAGGCTATTTATGCAGGTCATAGATGCCAGTTCTTGCCTTGTATCACAAATGATCCACTTTCCACAAATGAAGATGAGTGCAGGATATAAAGGTGCCTTTCTACCACCTTGAACCGAAAGCAGTACCACTCCTGTAAAATGTGAACAATGGATAATTGACATTTCATCATGACAATCAATTCTCAGTGCAGCCTAGCTTAAGTTTATGTTAGTTTTTTCCAGATCAGGACTGATGTTAGCAATGATTGCCCTAGAACATTCTTTACAAAGTCAAAAGGGTTTGTACCTTCATGGCTTCTATGTATGAATGTAACAAATATATTCTAGCCAGCAGCCCCCACAGCCACTCAAATACTTACCTGAGCTCCATCACTGTGCACTAATGGGCACAAGAGCCTTGGCTGTATGTGTACTCATTCTTCAGATTAGCAGAGGCAGCAGTAACTGCTATTGGCTAACAATGTATGGGGTGGAGGGCAGAGCTAGAAGTGTCTATGTTGCCAGCCATGCACAGAGGTGGCTCATCAGCAAGGCTTGGGTGCCCTCCAAAACAAGCTGTGTGTTCTGTGTGAACTTGACTGGGGTAGGGCCCAGGAACTCCAGCATCATCACCCATGAAAAGAAAGAGCATGCCTGCTCTGTTGCTAACCACTGCAGTGAGCTCGTAAGTTCAAGATTTGACTTTTTTTAGCCAATACAAAAGCGATAATATTTCAAAACACATCTGTGACGCCAGACAGTTATCCCAAAAAGATTCCCAGGGTACATGCCATGGCTGCCTAAACAGACGTATCCCCTGAAAATACAAAAACACATTTAGATACTTAGCTGAGGTTCTTGTTCATTTAACATATATACAGGTGGCACAGACAAAAGCAAACACCTGCCAGGTGTTCCACTCCCTCTCCACTCTCTTCAAAATTGGCACACATTTGAGAAAAGAGGTTAGTGTTAGTGGGCAAGCAAACAGTGTTTGTCATGTTGACTACACACTAGATAAAGGGTCAACCCCAACTGACATATGTTTGTTAGCATCTGGGTTTCTGTGAGAACTAACCTGCAAATTTGGTATTTTTACACATTCTCAATCTCTAGCTATGTTCTAAAATGTACCTGTAAAGTAGCCAGCAATCAATCGATTCCGGGTGCCAATCCCGCCAGTTGTATTTTGGTCCCTAGGGACTGGCAGCTGACGGACCTCTGGCTCCCTCTCCTCATCCAGCTCCCATGAATCTTCCTTTGCAAGGCACATGTTGTGCAAAATGCAACAGGCAAGGATGATCCTGGAAGCCTTTGGAGGAGAGTACAGTAGCTCCCCCCCAGGCCTGGCCAAGCAGAGAAACCGGAACTTCAGTAAGCCAATACTAAGCTCAACAATGGCCCGGCTTCTCCGCAAGGCACTATTGCAGTCATGTTGTGGCGGCCCTGGGGGTACCTGATTGGAGCCATTAGCCACGTCAGCTGCGGATAGCCAGCATCCCCTGGAAAATAAACAAAAAAGCAAACATTAGTCCTTCCCATCCCTTTTTGTGGCCATAGATGCCTGTCTACAAAATGGGAGACAAGGAAGAATGTATTAGGCCAACCTGGTTTTTCAGTTGTAAAAAATTTTCAAACGATCAAAAACAGCCAAAAACAACCAAAAATGCTATAGAACACAGATCCCCAACATTTTCGGATGTTTTAGACCAATTGAGTAAAAAAAAAAAAAAAACGCTGGCCCTTTAAAAACGCACAAAAAATTGCAAAAAAAAGGCAAAAAAAGGCAGTAATATAACACCGGTAAAAGGTGCAAAAATATACAGATAGACCTCTTTAACACTGAGGCACTTTACAGGCGCTATTTAGACAAAATAAGCGCATGTAAAGAGCCTCAAAAGTCACTCCCCATGCACCCCAAGCCTGAGTGTTTTCACACGGTTGCGGTCCACTTGCAGGACGTTACAAAAAGTCCTGCAAGCAGCATCTTTGGAGCGGTGCGGTGAGCGGTAATATACCGCTCCTCCACCGCCCCTGCCCATTGAAAACCGTGGGCAGCGCTTCCAAAGCGGCTGCACACCACCTCGGAAATGCAGAGAGCGGGCACTTTTAACCCCGTTTTTAACCCTTTGAGGGGGATTCAAAGTGCCCCACTCCTGCAGCCTTAGCGCCACTCTAACAGCAGTAAATCCCCACTGTGACTAGTGGAGATTTACAGCTAATGCCCCACTGCCCCCGGTGTGAAAGTGCCCATAAGCTACAGACATTATTTGGATTTTTTTTTTAAGTCCTATGTGCATGAAGCAGCACAGACATTGATTTTGTACCATATCTTGCACCATGTTTAGCCTAAACCTACATTGACTCATTCCTACATCAAATGACTCCTTGTTCATGTGGGAATACGATTGTAATGACTAGTGTGTTCAGCTTCTGTGGAGGGGGCAGACCTTTCCAGCTTGCTGCACATTAATGTTATTAGCTAGAGACGACCTCTCTAATGTTCCTGGGATGAGCTGCCAGGCTGTGTGCACACAAGTGGATCAAGATGTCAGCTTGTGTCCAACCAAGGTGCATATACATTGCATACAAATCTGTTTCTCTGTGTTGAGCCTCTAATTTTGCCAAACATGTATGTCTGTATGTAACTTTACATTAGAGTTTTAGATAAAAAAAATTATACTGTACCAATAAGCCACCCGGGTGGCATTTGGCCACATTCAAATTTCCTGAAGAGTTCAGACTGCTTCAAGATGTAGGCATCATGGCAGGACCCTGGGAAAGCTGCTTGGACACTCATAATCCGCTGCCTGGCGTCACAGACAACTTGGACATTGAGGGAGTGGTACTGTTTTCAGTTCCGATAACCAACTTCACTGATCCTGGGGGCCCTGATTGCCACATGTGTACAATCAATGGCCCCCAGGATTTGAGGCATTTGAGCACGGTGGTCGGTAACTAACATGTGTACACCGTTAGTCCCGGGGGTCCTAGTCACTTCAACCAATAGCCTTGACTTTTGTCATGGTGAGGGAGTTACAGGTTCAACAGACACTGCGGTCCGTCGCCTAATACTCACAGGTTCGTCGAAAGGGTCCCAGGACGGTACTACGGATGTAGAACTTCGTCAGACTTGAGAAGTCCTTTAAACTTACACCGGTTTACGGTGGGCCCACCGAATAACCATGTCATATTAAAAAAAATAGATTTTGAGATTACATTTCAATGTATGTCTGTATGTACAAACCGTTTTAATCTCCGAGTTGTGTCTCTTTGTCTAAACATACGTTACATATACGTGGAACCAACCTGTGTTCGACTGTAGAACTAGGTGAACACACGTGTGTCGGACCGTCGAGTAGGGTCCTTGTAATCTCTCCAGCAGAGATCGATTATTGTAATTACACGTCGTT
>BLSH010257375.1:376514-387767 GCA_018402905.1 Glandirana rugosa | reverse complement strand
TATATATATACGTGTAGTTACGTGTGTGTCGGTATATATATATATATACGCGTAGTTACGTGTGTGTCGGTATATATACACGTAGTTATGTGTGTCGGTATATATACGCGTAGTTACGTGTGTGTCGGTATATACACGCGTAGTGTTCATATACAAACATATGGTGCGAATATACGTGTGAACACGTGTAATCGTATATATTTACCGTCAACACAATTATAGTAACCGTGTCTCGTTACCGTCTCCCTCTTATTATACAATACGACCGTCACCCACGGAAAACACTCCGTCGGGTAGTTCTTCGTCCGGTCCTATAACGCCGTGGAGACAAAGTACCCGTGGGGCAAAAAGCCGTGGCTGGCAAAGATGAAACAGAGGTGCCGCAATATCCTGGCCTGCTTCTTGATGGGCTGCCTCACAAAAGGCACCCACTGCCAGCATAACATATTATTCTCCCTCTGCCATTGCTCTGTGCCAATGATATTAACACAACTGCCATTTATATATGCTAATGTGCACAAGTGTGCATATAAGCGTGGTATACAAACATATACTTGTGATGCGCACATATATGGCTGTGTGTGCATTGATGCGCATATATATGGCTGTGTGTATTGATGCACATATATATGGCTGTGTGTGCATTGATGCGCATATATATATATATATGGCTGTGTGTGCATTGATGTGCATATATATATGGCTGTGTGTGCATTGATGCGCATATATATGGCTGTGTGTGTATTGATGCGCATATATATATGGCTGTGTGTGCATTGATGCGCATATATATATATATATATGGCTGTGAGTGCATTGATGCGCGTATATATATGGCTGTGTGCGCATTGATGCGCATATATATGGCTGTGTGCACATTGATGCGCATACATATATGGCTGTGTGCACATTGATGCGCATATATATGGCTGTGTATGCACATATATAGCTGTATGTGCACAGATATATGAATTTTTTTTTTAGATTTCCAGGACCCTAATTTTTAGTCAAAACCGATTGGAGCAACGCTTTTCTAACATCCTCCCAGCAACGGAACTTCCAGGTTATCACAAAGCGTTCTGGGTCGGTGAGGGCCGGTTCACACTGCTCCAACCTTGGAGATAGCATATGATTCGCACACTGCAGTGTGACTCGTATGCAAGCTCTGTGCAATATGAATTCAGCCATAGAGATTGCTCCGATTGTATGTCTGAATTTGCAAAGCAAACACACACAGCCCTTTTTTTTTTACACGGGGTCAGAATTGGAGCACAGGGCTGTTTACATCATGCAATAAGACTCCTGTGTGAGTTTGCACTGCGATAATGTGACCTGATTTGGGGCTGTGATTACCTTTGTACGGTCACTCCCCACAATTCACATAGAGCAGTGTGAACTGCAACCAGGAGACAAGCGATGCTGGAACACAGTGGATTCACAGCGTTCCTGCATTGCTGCAGTGTGAACCTGCCCTAAGGCAGTTTACTAAGAAATGGTGTCCCTGGGATTACAGCAGGTGAACAACAAATGCAGAGGACAGTTTCACACACACAAGCTGAATTCATTACCTTCAATTTTCTCCAGCTGTTAAATCTAAAGACTCCACCTAAACACCTGGATAATTGACTTGCTGGTGTGCTAAAGATTAGGTTTTGAGGTATACAATTACAGCTTAGAATTCACATAATTCTAAAGAAAGATATTTCACTTCCAACATAAAAAGTAATAGAAACAACAAACAAGGAGATCAATAATTGACATTTATTTTGCAAGCATAAAAACACAATTATATACACACATTCAGTTCCTACCGTTTAAATATTAAAATTAAAAATGGTGAATGACACACAAATGAAAACCCTTAGGTTGGAACAGCCCTGCACATAGGAGCTTACAATCTAAAATAGTTAGATACCTTACAGTGGACACCAACACACATCACATTTTGAACAGCAAAATTGAGAAAAATTAGTCATTATAACAAAGCTTGTGAGGAGGAGAATGGCACCAATAGTAAATGAAAAACCTCAGACAAAATAACAAAACAGTCCTGAAATACGGCTCATAAAGTCTATAATAGTGTCTCTAAAAATAAGTCTTGGGCAAAGAGCTGGGGTAGCGTGGTAATGATGAGCGGAGAGGGGCAGCAACCCGATGAGTGCAAGCAACTCTGCAAAAATAGAAATGGAAACAAGCGCGCCAGACCTAAGCGCAGTAAATCAAAAACCACAATTTGCACAATAATGAGGATGGGTACTCACAAAGGACGGAACAAGAGAAAACATAAGTTTAGCTGACAAGGCTATATCACGTCCATGCTGGCTGCCTGTGCTGGGGTGTCACTGGAGCTGTTCGTGGAGTCACCGATCGGCTGGCCAGTGTCATCTGTAGACTCTGTAGATGGTATGCAGCTCGTGTTGGAACGCACAAGATACCGGAAGTGTGAATAGCGAAAGTGCAGCGTCCCGGAAGTGACGTCAAAGAACATGGAGCCAATAGGGTGACGCGTTTCAATACGTCTCGTATTTTCTTCAGACCCTGACTGGGAGGAAGGTGGACGGCTCTATTATAGGAGACCCGGAGGGAGGGACTCCCAAGTGGGGAAATGAGAGTATTTCTCGACATTAAATAGCATGTTCACAATTGTAACCCAGAAACTTAGTGCTGCCACGGTGAAAAATTGGGTGAACAACATAAGTAGAAATTACAACAGGACATGGCTTGAGTGGGATTCAAACCCAAGCAACAACCAATGCTAATCAGCTGAGCTACCTTCAGAACCACTGCAAAGCTGCATAGCATGCTTATCTACACACACCCTGCATTTCTGTGGACATATAGGTGATGAAATGATAGGTGTTAGGATTTCTACTTCAGGTTATCTATTTCAATTTTTCATTATTGAATTAAATTAATAAATTACACTAATTTGACATTTGCATAAGCAATGGCATTGTTTGTGTTTGAACAACATGACAAGTTCGGATGTATTCTTATGTATTTCTTCAGTGCTATTTGACGTTAAATAAAAAAATAAAAAAAAATAAAATTTCCATAAGCAATGGTATTGTTTGTGTTTTGTAAAGACATCTGTGTGAGTTTAGGGAAATATTTTTGTGACATGGACAGCAGCAAAGTGAAATTGACCAAGTGGCATTCTTAAAAACAAAATAGATTCTCAAATGTGCAACATTGTTGCCAGGAGAATTTCTTTGAGCGAAAGAAACATTTATTTTCAACATGAAATGGATTCATTTCATAAAGTAACTATTGTACCATTAGAATGAATGGCAGAAACTTGCACTTGGCAAAATAACTCTCATCTTCACTCCCAAAAAATGTGTGTAAAATAACTCTGATTTTGGTATTTACTAACTACTCAAGGAATTACTCCATGAGAGTTATTTTGAGAGTTGTTTTGTGTCTGAGCATGCTCAGTTGTGCTCAGCTGTGCTCTGTGCCTAGGAGTAAAGAGATGGGGCATTTATCTCAGACTTTTTAAGATATTTCAGTGTAGAAATCACTTTTTCACACAGTTTAAAAGCAGATTACCTTTAAACATTATACTGCATATTTTAGCACAATTTAGGGGATCAGATCATGCTCCAAACATTATTTCTATTTGCACAACTCCAGGTCTGGGCTGGAGTAAGGAGTTGGCCGTTATCTGTGACCTGGGAGCTTTAGTAAATTCAAGTTTGGCCGTTATTTAATGCCAGCTGTTATAGTGAATTCCATATGTGCGCTATTTCCCGCTATTTGTGCATATCTGCCGTTAAATAGTGCACAGTTTGAACACCAGGGCGATGCTTCACTGTAGAGTTGTATTCCTGCAGGGCCAGGAACCACCTATTCACTCTTCTATTGGTCTCTTTGTTTAAAGCCATCTATTTTAGGGGGGGAGCCATAACCAGGTCAAAGTGTCTACCCAGTAAATAATATCGAAGGGAATCTAACGCCCACTTCACAGCCAAACACTCTTTCTCTATTGTGGCATAATTCTCTTCATGGGGTTTCAGTTTCCTGCTGAGATAAATGACTGGGTGCTCTTCCCCCTTCCAACCTGGGACAACACTGCTCCTCGTCTGATGCATAAGTCTGTACCACAAAGTCCTTAGAGAAGTCAGGGAAGTACAGCACTGGTTGGCTACATAAGGTTTTTTTTAAAGACTGGAAGGCTGCTTCAGCCTCCGGGGTCCATTTCACCTTTACAGACTCTTTCCCTTTTGTCAGGTTGGTTAGGGGCAGCCTGCGAAGCAAAGTGTGGAATGCATCACCAATAGTATCCAGCAATTCCGAGGAACGCTCGAACCTGCTTCTTACTTTTGGGGCGCGGCCAACTATCTATGGCTTCCACTTTGTCGACTTTGGGTTTTATTACTCCCCTCCCAATAGTGTACCCCAGATACTTGGCCTCTTCCTGTCCAATGGTACACTTTTTGGGATTGGCCGTGAACCCAGCTTCCCGTATTGAGTCTAACACGGCTTGAATTTTTGGCAGATGTGAGGCCCAATCCGTACTGTGGACAATCACATCGTCCAGGTAGGCTGCAGCATACTTCTGATGGGGCCTCAGAATCTTGTCCATTTTCTGGTGCATTTTGTAACCCAAATAGCATTCACCTATATTGGAATGCCCCCTCTGGTGTTACAAATGCAGATTTGGCTGATTCAGCTAGGGGAATCTGCCAATACCCCTTGGTGAGATCAAGGGTCGTCATGTATTGGGCTGTTCCCTGCCGGTCGATTAGTTAATCTATGCATGGCATAGGGTAGGTGTCAAATTTTGTAACTTTATTCAACTGCCGAAAATCATTACAAAACCGCCAGCTCCCATTGGGTTTGGACACTAAAATGATCGGGCTGAACTAGTCACTCTGGGATTCTTCTATCACACCCAATTCCAGCATTCTTTGAACTTCCTCCTGTATTTCCTCCCTTATTCGATAGGGTTTTAGTTTCACTCTTTCACCTGGCGGGGTGATATGCACTACCCCAGATATTTGTCCCAGTAGCTCAGAGAACACCTCTCGGTTGCGGAGCACAAACTTGTTCACCTCCTGTTTTTGGGGTTTCGAAAGGGTGACTGCTATTCCAACCTCAGAAATCAAGCAATCCGACTGAGTCGGTGACAAAGTTTCTGCGACTAGGGATTCCCTATCCCTCCAGGCTTTCAACAGATTGATGTGGTATATCTGTTTTGGCTTTCGCCGTCCCGGTTGTCTGACCCTGTAGTTCACCTGACTCACTTGTTCAATTATCTCATATGGGCCCTGCCATTTGGCCAGAATTTGCTTTCAACCGTAGGGATTAGTACCAGTATACCCTTTGCTGTGCTAACTGCGCTTGGGCCAAGTGTTCCTTGACGATTGGCATTACCTGTTTCTACCTGTTTTGCATCAGGGTAACATGCTCAATCACACTCCGGGGGTGAGAACTCTTACTTTCCCAAGTTTCCTTGGCGATATCCAACAGCCCTCTTGGGTGTCTGCCATAGAGTAACTTAATGGGCGAGAACCCGGTAGAGGATTGTGGTACTTATAGCAAACATCAAGTAGGGTATTAAACAGTCCCATTCCTTTCCATCTCTATCCACCACCTTTTTTAACATTTGTTTTATGGTTTTGTTGAACCTTTCAACCAACCCATCTGATTGAGGGTGATACACGGATGTACGCAATTGTGTCACTTTGAACAACTTGCACAACTCTTTCATTACTTTGGACATAAATGGTATACCCTAGTCTGTAAGCAATTCCTTGCAAATACCCACCCGGCTGAAGACGAGAAATAGCTCTTTGGTTATTGTCTTGGCTGAGGTATTTCTAAGAGGAATCGCTTTGGGATAGTGGGTGGCATAGTCTAATATGACCAAAATGTACTGATGCCCCCTAGCGGACTTCAGTATCAGGACTACCAAATCCATTGTGATCCTCTCAAAGGGAACCTCAATGATGGGGAGAGATACCAGTGGGTTTCGGAAATGCGACAAAGGTGCCAACTTCTGACACACAGGGCAGGAGGAACAATAATTTTCTATTTCCTTCATGACCCCAGGCCAATAGAATCTCTGTAATATTCTCTCTCTGGTTTTCTCTGCCCCCAAATGACCTCACAGAATGTGCCCATGGGCTAATTCCAATACCAACTTCCGATAGGGTTTGGGTACCACAAGTTGCTCAATGGTTTCATTCGCCTTTTGAGCAACCCAATATAACAGATCTCTTTCCACAATAAAGTATGGGTAACTGCAAGACTGATCCGGGTTCACTAATTCACCTTCTATCTTTACCACATTTTCCCGTGCTTTTATCAGGGTGGGGTCTTTTACCTGTTCTGTGAACCTCTAAATCAGAAAATTCAACAGCCGGCATGTTTTCATCTGAAGATGTTGGTTCCTCCCCAGTTTCCCATGTCTCTCCTGCCAACACCGGCAAGGGAAATTCTGGAGAGGTCTCACCATTCTCAGAGGATACCTGGGATTCACCTTCCTGGTCTCCAGGGGCCTCTGTGGGGGGTTCAGGACCATCCCAGAGTTCCCAGAATTTTGGAAAATCCCTCCCCACAATGGCATCATGTGGTAAGTGAGGTACCAACCCCACCTGATGAGTTGGGTTACCTTTGGGGGTCTCAAAAACCACTTTATCCACAGGATACTCTCTGGTGTCCCCATGCACACAAATAACAGCCACCTTGTTATTCCCAGAGACCTCTGTAGTAACTAATTCAGCTTTGATCAATGTTACCAGACTACCTGAATCTAGCAATACAACAACACTTTTACCATTAATACACATTTGGCATAAATGTTTTTCAGTTCCCCGAGTGGTAGTGCATGCAACTGTCGCAAACAGAGACTGACGTCTGTCTCTTACATAGTCACTTTCCATAGGCTCATCCACAACTGGGCAATTGGCTGCAATATTTCCCTCTTGCCGGCAACGATAACAAATAAACTTTTTCGCTGCTTCCTGTGACCTTGACTGAGTTCACCATACATTATGCAAACTTCCTGCTCTCTCACTCTCCCTTACCCCATGAGGTCAACTTACCCACCGCTGGGAATGGTCTGGTCTTAGGGTGGAAAGTCAATGAGTACCCGGGAGAGGCAGCTAGGTTCTCTGTAGCCAAATACCTCTCTACCAGATCCACAAGCTTGTTGGCCGTTTCTGAGTTTCCATGGCTTACCCACTTTTGGACAGCAGTAGGTAGAGATCTCAGGAACCTATCCATTACCACACGTTCCACAATCTTTGGTGCTGTCAGAGTCTCTGCTTGCAGCCATTTCCTGCTCAGGTGAATGAGATCATACATTGGGGGGTTTTTCAAATTAGAAAGTCCAGTTATGCACACGCTGAGCCCGGACAGCCAGGGTGACACCCAGCCGTGCCAATATTTCTAGTTTTAGCAGAACAGTTTTTTGCTTGGTCCGGCTCTAAGTCATAATATGCTTTCTGCAATTCCCCAGCTAATAGAGGAGCCACCAATCCAGTCCATTGTTCCTTAGGCCACTTTTCCCTCTCAGCAGTCATTTGAAATGTGGTCAGAAACACTTCAGGATCATCCTCCTCAGTCATTTTTGGCAGTAAACGACTTGCAAAATGATGATGTATTAATCAAACCACTTGCCTCACTGGTCAGTGGACACTGTCGTGTTATGGCATCCATTTGCTGTTAAACAAGCCTCTGATTGCTGCTGGGCTCGTTGCTGTGCTTCCAAACTTTGCTGCTAAGTTTCCAGACTTTGCTGGTGATTAGCATTTGCTTGTTGTAGACTAGCATTTGTTTGTTGTTGATTAGCATGTTCTTGTTGTTGATTAGCATTTCCTACAGCAAGCTGTCTCAGTAACTCTTCCATGCTGGCCTTTCAAAAAACTGCCCGCATCCTCCACCAACTGTAAGGTGGTTAGCTCGGCAGTGGGTGTGTGTGACCCCCTGGAAGGGTCCACTACACAAAATAGACACAGTGAAACAGCAGTTGTAGGTGAAACAAACAGTGCAGTTTATTTACACTATATACAATTGTAGAAAAACAGCAAAAACAAAAACCAACATCAAAAGAAATCCTTGCCAACTTGACTATACCATTGACCATAGGCCATTGACTATACTGGTAGGTTTCCCTGTCTGCCAGCTAGGTACAGCCTTCTGCTATACCTAGCACCTATCTTTCTGGTATTATAAGGAGCCACACAGGCTTGGCCTTACCACACAGGTTTTGGTGTCACGCTCCCCAGTCTATTGACGCAGAAACTGGTTCCAGGGTGGAGCAACTCCCCTAGGCTTGCTGGGAGCTTTTATACAGGCCTTAATGAGCCAGCTCCACTCAGCTGGGCTCATACCTCTACCCCTGAAAAACTCCCAGAACTTCCCCCTAGTGGTAGAAATATGTATATGTTTTAAACCTGGGACAGACGTACCTGCCATCTTGAATGCAACCAGGCGTTTTTACCTGCCTGCTGTCACAATATATATATATATATATATACACTCACACCATTTGGATGAATTAGAGCACAGACTGTGAGCCACCAGGCCTTCTTGTCCACAACAGTGCCTGACCTCACAAATGTGCTTCTGGAAGAATGGTCAAACATTCCCATAGATACACTCCTAAACCTTTGGACAGCCTTCTCAGAAGAGTTGAGGCTGTTATAGCTGCACAGGGTGGACCAACTCAATATTGAACCCCACGGACTAAGACTGGGATGCTATTAACGTTGATGTGTGTGTAAAGGCAGGTATCTCAATACTTTTGGTAACGGGAGGGATTTTTACTAAAGGCAAATCCACTCTGCACTACAAGTGCACTGCAAGTGCACTTAGAAGTGCACTGAAAATGTACTTGGAAGTGCAGTCGCTATAGATCTGAGGGGGACGTGCAAGGAAAATAAAAACCAGCATTTTTGATTGTACATGATTGGATGATAGAAATCAGCACAGCTTCCCCTCATTTCAGATCTTCCCCTCAGATCTACATGACTGCATTTCCAAGTGCACTTGGAGTGTACTTCCAAGTGCACTTGCAGTGCACTTGTAGTGCAGAGTGAATTTGCCTTTAATAACTCAACCACATAGTGTATATGCACACCTCACATACAGTATCTCACAAAAGTGAGTACACCCCTTTTTGTAAATATTTTATTATATCTTTTCATGTGACAACGCTGAAGAAATGACACTTTGGTACAATGTAAAGTAGTGAGTGTACAGCTTGTATAACAGTGTAAATTTGCTGTCCCCTCAAAATAACTCAGCACACAGCCATTAATGTCTAAACCGCTGGCAACAAAAGTGAGTACATCCCTTTTTGAAAATGTCCCAATTGGGCCCAAAGTATCAATATTTTGTGTGGTTACCATTATTTTCCAGCACTGCCTTAACCCTCTTGAGCAAGGAGTTCACCAGAGCTTCACAGGTTGCCATTGGTGTCCTCTTCCACTCCTACATGACGACCTCACGGAGCTGGTGGATGTTAGAGACCTTGTGCTCCTCCACCTTATGTTTGAGGATGCCCGCAGTTGTTCAATAGAACTTAGGTCTGGAAACATGCTTGGCCAGTTCATCACCTTTAGGCCTCACACACACGGGCGTATGTAAAAAAATAAGCAAAACGTTGGGCCCGATGTCACGGAAAAATCTGTGTTTTTTTGGCGTTTTGCATCAACGTTAATGCGCGTTAGTGAGCGTCGGCGTCAATAGGCATTTTAAAAAAAAAAACATTTCTCTGCTATTTTTTAACCTACGTTGGCGTCAAAAACGCTGATTAACATCAGCACGTCATTGGTGAGCGTTCTGCGGCGTCGGCATCAAAAACGCCAAAACGTTACAGCCTTGGAACAAGCTGGCTGTGGGTTCTACTTTCAGCTCACGAACGCCGACGCCCTCATCAGCTCAAAAACGTCAACGTTTTTATGGGGCCATTGACTAATATGGAGATCTGCAAAAAAACGCCAAAAAACGTGGCATCAAAAATCGCACGTGTGTATGAGGCCTAACGCTCAGCTTTTTTAACAAGGCAGTGGTCATCTTGAAGGTGTGTTTGGGGTAGTTATCATGTTGGATTACTGCCCTGCAGCCCAGAGCCTGAAGGGAGGGGATCTAACTCTGCTTCAGTATGTCACAGTACATGTTGGCATTCATGGTTCCCTCAATGAACTGTAGCTCCCCAGTGCTGGCATCACTAATGCAGCCCCATACCATAACACTCCCACCACCATGCTTGATTGTAGTCAAAACAAACTTTTCTTTGTACTCCTCACCTGGTTGCTGCCACACACACTTGACACCATCCGAACCAAATAAGTTTATCTTGGTCTCAGCAGACCACAGGATATGGTTCCAGTAATTAGGCCGAACACCCCTCGGTTTGGTTCGCACCAGAACACGCAAACAGACAAAAAGTTCAGGGTGAACATCCTAACACTAGAGTTGAGCGAACACCTGGACGTTCGGGTTCTGCTGGTCCGTCCGAACTTCGGGACAAAGTCCGGGTCCGGGTCCGGACGGAACCCGAATGATCGCACGGACAACGAACCCCATTGAAATCAATGGGGACCCGAACTTTAAGGCACAAAAATGGCTGTAGGAAAGTCCTGGAAAGCCCCAGAGGGCTGCAAAAGGAAGTAAAATGGGGGTAAGGGTAGGGCAAGTGCCCTACAAAAAAATGGGGACAGGGAAATAACTTTAAATATTTAAAAAAAAATAAAAACATAAAAAATGCAAAAATGGAGGTGAATGTGGATCATCTTCAAACTGTGTCTGAAAAGTATTAATTAACGGTAGAAGCCATATAACTGTTCTAAAATCATCTTCAAACTAGGGCAAGTGCCCTACAAAAAATGGGGAGAGGGAAAATAAATTAAAATCAAATAAAAAAAATGGGAAGGGGGGTGGATGTGGAGTAGGAGTCTAGAGGTTGACTAGGCCGTGACCGTGGCAGTGTAGGTGGAAGTGGCGGTGGTAGAGGAGTAGGAGGAGGTAGCCAACATGTTTTTTTTTTTTTTGTATTGAGGCCTATTCAAAAAAACATGGTAGTGTTTTATGTGGGTTTATTGCAGCTGCTGTTGTGACCTATGTATCCCAATTGGTGTCATAGGAAGATTAAAAACGTTTGTATTTGAACAGCGCATTGCTAGTATCTACTGTGCCGTTATGTGATGAATGTTGGCCACCCAATGTGTCAGTAATTACTAATTTCTCCTTCTTCTATTACAATTTGATATTATTGCTGCTGTAGCCCATGTGCACAAG
>BLSH010257375.1:363787-374149 GCA_018402905.1 Glandirana rugosa | reverse complement strand
GGGTGTGTGAAAAAAAAAGACGCATTGGCAATTATGTAATGTCGGCACTAAAATTTAATGTAAAAAAGGATACCTTTACAGTAAAACGAGACCGATACAAGATGTGGAGTATCTCTATGCGGGAAAATGTGTGTCTGATTCCTGTGGGGGGTCCCTGTTATAAATTTCCTAAAAAAGAAAAAAAAAGTGAAATTCGTAATAATTTTAGTGACGAGGACTTTTTTTGCTAACCAAATTTTGGAAATTGGACATTGCAAGCCCAGGCATGGCTTGAAAGCCCACAGGCACCGTGCCTGGGCCTGGGCCTGTAAAGTTTTTAGCAAGCCCAAGCCAGGCCCCAAGACGATAAAATGAGGTGCACAACTCTTCGACGTCCCGTCGGTTAGTTGTTCGCAAAGTGACCAAACGGGAATCTTCGGTAGTGTCGGTACGGATGATTACCGAGTAAAATAGCAGAACCCCGGACCGAACCCGAACGATTTTTGAAATGTCCGGGTCCGGGTCCGTGCCACGGACACCCGAAAGTTCGGTACGGACCCGAACGTTACAGGTTAAAGGTTTTAAACCAATCGTTTTTTTCAGGAGCAGTGATTTTAATAATGCTTAAAGTGAAAAAAAAAGAAAAAATCCTTTAAATATTGTCCCTGGGGGGTGTCCTTAGTCTGTGTGTAAAAGGGCGTATCTCTATGAGGTGTAGAACATAGCCAGAGCAAAATGACATTTCCATAGGAAAAAATGTAATTTAAAATCACGGCTGTAATGTATTAACGGTTACGCAGAAAAAAAAAGTGTGTGGGCCCCCCCCCCCCCCGTCCAAACCAGTCTGGTTTTGGTATTAAGGGGAACCCCGTGCCAAATGTTTTAAAAAATTGACATGGGGGTTCCCCCTAGAATCCAAACCAGACCCTTATCCGAGCATGCAACCCTGGCCGGTTAGGATGGGGGGGGCGAGCGAGCACCCCCCCTCCTGAACCATACCAGGCTACATGCCCTCAACATGGGAAGTATGGGTGCTTTGGGCAAGGAGGGCTCTGCCCCGCCCACCTCAAAGCACCTTATCCCCATGTTTATGGGGACAAAAGCCTCTTCCCCAAGAGCCTGGCCGGTGCTTGTGGGGGTTTGCGGGCAGGGGGGCTTATCGGAATCTGGAAGCCCCCTTTAATAAGGGGGCCCCCAGATCCTGCCCCCCCGCCTATGTGAATAGGTTTGGGGTACATTGTACCCCTACCCATGGCCGAAAAAGTAGTGTAGTGTAAAAAAAAAACAAGAGGCAGTTTTTGACAAGTCCTTTATTTTGTGAAATAGCTCTTTTCTTCTTTCTTCCTCCATCTTCTCCTAGCCCGGTCCTTCTTCTGGTCTTCTGCTTCTTCTTTTAGTCTTCTTGCTTCCACTCTTCGTCTTCAATCTCCATCTTCTTCTTTCACCCCCGCCGCTCTCCCCGCTGCTGCAGTCCGGCCCCTGAGTGTCTCACAGAATGGACGGTCTTCACAATGACAGTTCTTTTATAAGAATTGGCAGGGCCACCCAGTGATGTAAATGGGTGACCCGCCCCCTCTGACATCACATGATGTCAGAAGGGGGCAGGTTCACTTGGTTATGCCACTGGGTGGCCCTGCCCCTTCTTATAAAAGTACTGTCATTGTGAAGACCGCCCATTCTGGGAGATGCGCAGGGGCCGGACTGCAGCATCGGAGAGAGCGGCGGTGGTGAAAGAAGAAGATGAAGATTGAAGACTAAGAGAGGAAGCAAGAAGACTAAAAGAAAAAGCAGAAGACCAGAAGAAGGACTGGGCCAGGAGAAGATGGAGGAAGAAAGAAGAAAGAAGAAAAGATCTATTTTACAAAATAAAGGACTTATCAAAAAATGCCTCTAGTTTTTTTTTACACACCACTCCTTTTTTGGTGAATGGGTAGGGGTACAATGTACCCCATACCTATTCACATAGGGGGGTTGGGATCTGGGGGCCCCCTTATTAAAGAGGGCTTCCAGATTCTGATAAGCCCCCTGCCCGCAAACCCCCAGAACCACTGGCCAGGGTTGTGGGGATGAGGTCCTTCTCCCCATCAACATGGGGACAAGGTGCTTTGGGGGCGACCTCAAAGCATCCTCCCCATGTTGAGGGCATATGGCCTTGTATGGTTCGGAGGGGGGGCGCTTACTTGTCCCCATCCCCTCCTGCCATGCCAATGCAGCATGCTCGAAAAAGGGTCTGGTTTGGATTTTGGGGGGACCCCACACCATTTTTTTTTAATTTGGCATGGGGTTGCCCTTAAAATCAATACCAGACCTGAAGGGCCTGGTTTGGATTTCGGGGGGGACCCCACGTCATTTTTTTAAAAAAAATGGTGCGGGGTTTCCCTTAAATTCCATACCAGACCTGAAGGGCCTGGTTTGGATTTTGGGGGGGAACCCCACGTAATTTTTTTTTTAATTTTGGCACGGGCCCTGCTGTTGTAAATTAGTTAAAAAATTGTTATAAAATCCCCCAGTCAAACAGGTGGCAAAAAATTAGGCCTTGGGTGCTGGTGGTGCCAGAGCACTGTAACCCCTTGCAGTTACTCTTGTTGGATGGAGGAACTGGGTCTGATGTTGTCAATTAGTTTACAAATTGTGACAAAAGACCCCAGTCAAACAGGTGGCAAAAAATTGGGCCTTGGGTGCTGGCAGTGCCAGAACACTGTAACCCCTTGAAGTTACTCTTGTTGGATGGAGGAACTGGGCCTGATGATGTAAATTAGTTTACAAATTGTGATGAAAGCCTCCAGTCAAACTGGTAGCAAAAAATTGGGCCTTGGGTGCTGGAGGTGCCAGAACACTGTAACCCCTTGCAGTTACAATTGTTGGATGGAGGAAATGGGCCTGATGTTGTAAATTAGTTTACAAATTGTGACGAAAGCCCCCAGTCAAACAGGTGGCAAAAAATTGGGCCTTGGGTGCTGGTGGTGCCATAACACTTTAACCCCTTGCAGTTACTCTTGTTGAGCGAAGGAACGGGACCTGCTGTTGTAAATTAGTTTAACCACTTAAGCCCGGAGCCCTTTTTTACACTTGTTGTTTACAAGTTAAAATCATTTTTTTGCTAGAAAATTACTTAGAACCCCCAAACATTATATATATTTTTTCAAACACCCTAGAGAATAAAATGGCGATCATTGCAGTACTATTTGTCACACGGTATTTGCGCAGCGGTCTTTCAAGCGCAATTTTTTTGGAAAAAAATTGCTTTTTTGAATTAAAAAAATAAGACAACAGTAAAGTTAGCCCAATCTTTTTGTATATTATGAAAGAGGATGTTACGCCGAGTAATAGATACCATACATGTTACGGTTGACAATTGCGCAGACTTGCGGAATGGCGTCAAACTCCTGTACTTAGACTTGCAAAAATGCAACGGGGGGGGGGGGGGGACTTTGTGTGCAGCAAGTGGAAGTCATAAATGGCATTGATGGGAACATACAAAAATTATAAGATTGTTTATTCATACATATACTTATAAATACATACATACATCTGATCAAAAAGATCTCAAAGAGGTAATGCATGATAATCAATCATAAACAGTTCATATAAAAAAGGGTTTCCCCATCCATCAATTCATGGCAAAGGTATAATTAGTAGATTACATATTAAAAGCTGCCTGGTCCATAAATTTCCCCAGGGTGGTAACCCTAGATATAGTCGTAGAACTGGTATATACTTGTGAAGATAGTAGCCATGGTAATGGCAAAAACACGACATGTGGTAGCTCTACGCGTTTCGTGGCAGATAGGGCCACTCGCCAGGAGCTTGCGTGTTATATTCTGCAATATATGTTGAGATGTAGAGCTAATTAATATCACCATGTAGTTGGATGGAGCATGCAGCACATTGTGGGTAGCCCCTCTTCCCCAGGATTGGGGGAAATACTTACATGGCCCGTGTGTATGTGTAGTGCGCCGCCGGAAGACATAGGGGACCCCAGAAGCATTGTGGCCAGAGGCTGTGGTGGGGGATGAGGCAGAGGCACCCCACACAGGCAATCATCGGGGCAGGATGGGGGACCGGGACATGTGAGCCAAGACATCGGCATGAGAAGTGGATAACCCGTGGAGGAAGAAATGAGTGTAATGAGTGGAGGGAATGGTGAAGGTGGATGAGGATCAACCACAAGGTGAGGGGTGAAAGGAAAAGGGGAAAACCAAGGTGAATAGCTAGGACCACGGTGAATAATATTGAAAGGGAAATAGTGTACCTGTGATGAACAGGGATCCAAATAGCAGTGTAAGAGTGCCGGTGCAGGATGTCCCAGTGCTCCCCCCGCAAAATGATGACGCCTATATATAGGTGCCAACGCCGCACACCCTGCCAAGGTCACACACGCGAGCAAGGAGGGAGGGAGGCGCCCGTGTGCTTGTGCAATGCATGTGGCAAGCGGCGTCATATCCACCTCTCATAGTGCTAGCGAGCGTGGTTGAACCCGCCCACATCGCGGCGTCACAGGGACGCCGTGTGTGCAGCAAGGGTAGCGTGACGTTGAAGCATAGTGGGAAAGCACCCACCCCCTCCAAAGGCAGGGCAGGGGGAGCCCACAGTACACGTCACAGCCCCCGGAGCACGACAAACCCAGGAACCCCAAGCCACACCCAAAGTGCCACAGCACATACCATGAGGACCAATTATAGTATTGCAAATATCAAAAGGTTAGAAAGAATCAATCAGATAATGAGGTAAATAAAATATGCAATGTAAACTGTAATAGGGGAAGTGAACATCGGACCAATAGAGGCAGATAATAAAGAAAATATAATAGATCAATAAGACATCAACACATGCTTTCATCCCTAATAAATATGAGGAAAGGTAGGGGGAAAAGTGGGACTTTATATAAAGCTGTAGCCTGGTAAGGCTGTTGCTTCCATCCCTATACATAGTCAATAAACTTGCAAAAATGCAACAAGGGGGGAAACATACAAAAATTATTAGATCGTTTATTCATACATATACTTTGAGATCTTTTTGATCAGATGTATGTATGTATTTATAAGTATATGTATGAATAAATGATCTTATAATTTTTGTATGTTTCCATCAATGCTATTTAGGACTTCCACTTGCTTCACACAAAATCCCACTTTTCCCCCCCTTGTTGCATTTTTGCAAGTTTATTGGCTATGTATAGGAATGGAAGCAACAGCCTTACCAGGCTACAGCTTCATATAAAGTCCCACTTTTTCCCCCACCTTTCCTCAAACTCTGGTACTTAAAAATCTCCATAGGCGACGTTTTAAAAAATTTTAACGGTTATCAGGTTAGAGATGCAGAGGAGATTTTTTGCTAGAATTACTGCTCACACTATGGCGATCGCGGCGATATCTCACATATGTCGTTTGAACACCATTTTCTTATGCGGGCGTGACTTACGTATGTGTTTTCTTTACTGCACGAGCTCACGGTTACGGTGGTGCTTTACATTTTTTTTTGTACATTTTCTATTTATTTTATTTTATTTATTTTTTTAACACTGTTTGTTTAAAAAAAAATCTGATCACTTTTATTGCTATCACAAGGAATGTAAACATCTCTTCTGATAGTAATATATGGTATTTAGATTACCAAAAATGGCAATTCTGAATACTGTCATTTTTTTAAAAACCGGCGCCGTTTACCGCCGAGTAATCCAGAAGTGACGTTGTGACGTTGCTTCCGGAAATGTACGAAGGAGTCCTGATTGAAGTCGATTCCGGCTTCCACAGGGACTCCACACAGTGGCCAGAAGTGTTGGATCGGAGCTCCAGTCTCCTGGTGGGATGGGAGACTGGAGAGGTGAGGCGGACGGTGGCGGAAGGGGAGGGTAGCCCCTCCCGCTCCCTGAGATGAAGACCAAGCGGCTTCCGAGCTGGATCGGCCATTATCACCGGATAGCCGGCCGCCTGCTCTAAAAAAGGCTATACCCCGATACATCCACTTAAAGCTGTCACAGTTTATAAACAGAAATTCGCATTAAGTGGTTGAAAATTGTGATGACATGCCCCAGTCAAACATGTGGTGAAAAATTGGGCCTTGGGTGTTGTTGGTGCCAGAACACTGTAACTTCTTGCAGTTACTTTTGTTGGGCACAGAAACAGGCCCTGTTGTTGTAAATTAGTGTAACCACTTAACGCGAATCGCTGTTTATAAACGGTAGCTGCTTTAAGTGGAAGTATCGGGGTATAGTCTGCAGCTACAGGTTATACCCTGGTACCGTTTTTTTATAGCAGGTGGCCGGCTATCCATTGATAACATCAGATCTGGCTCGGGAGCCGCTCGGTTGTTATCCCAAGCAGCGGGAGGGTTCACCCCCCCTCCCGCCACCATCCGCCACGCCACCGTCCGCTACTCTTCTCTGGCCTCTCGCCCCACCGGGAGACTGGAGCTCTGATCCGGCACGTCCGCCAGCTGTGTGGAGTCCCTGTGGAAGCCGAAATCGGTTTCCATCGGGACTCCTTCGTACATTTCCAGAAGCAACGTTTCAACGTCACTTCCGGTTTACTCATCAGCTAATGGCGCCAGTTTTAAAAAGATGACAGTATTCAGAATCGCAGTTTTTGGCGATCTGAATACTGTGAAGTGTAAAAGAGGGATGGGGGGGGGTCTTTTAGAGCCCCCATCCCTCCATAAAGAGTACCTGTCACCATATATTACTATATGGGGATGTTTACATTCCTTGTGATAGCAATAAAGGTGATCAGATTTTTTTTTAAAGGAACAGTGTTAAAAGAAAAAATAAAATAAAATAAATAAAAAAAAATAATTTTAAAGCGACACCGTCCCCGCAAGCTCTTGCAGCAAAGAAAACGCATATGTAAGTCGGGCCTTCATATGAAAACGTTGCTCAAACCACACATGTGAGATATTGCCGCGATCACCAGAATGTGAGAAATAATTCTAGCTAAAGACCTCCTCTGCACCTCTAACCTGGTAACCATTAAAAAAAAATTAAAATGTCGCCTATGAAGATTTTTAAGTACCGGAGTTTGTCGCCATTCCCTGAGTGTGCGCAATTTTCAACCGTAACATGCATGGTATCTATTTACTCGCTGTAACATCCTCTTTCCCAATATACAAAAAATGGAGCTAACTTTACTGTTGCATTATTTTTTAACTCAAAAAAGATTTTTTTCCCAAAAAAAAGCACTTGAAAAACCGCTGCGCAAATACCGTGTGACAAAAAGTATTGCAATGATTTCCATTTTATTCTCTAGGGTGTTTGAAAAAAAAAGATATATATTGGGGGTTCTAAGTAATTTTCTATCAAAAAAAACTGATTTTAACTTGTAAACAACAAATATAAAAAAGGGCTTTGGGGGATAAGGGGTTAAAACCTGTATATCTTTTAATACACCACATCAAGTGTACTATATACCTTATGTACAGATATGTAGTGCACACTCAATACGCTGTGTGTGTGTGTGTGTGTATATATATATATATATATATATATCAGGCTGTATATATTTTAATACACCACGTCAAGTATATTATATACCTTATGTAAAGATATATAGTGCACAACCAATATGCTGTGTGTATATACACCCTGTTACAAATTATTATGCCAATGATATTTTTCTCATTTACCTAAATATTTGATGTAAACAGTCAGCATAATTCTTGTGTTATTAACTATTAAGAGTACAATTCAAATTGTATTTGAACAAACCTCCTAATGATAACAGTATTTGTTTTCAAAATAAAAAAAACTTACAATGCACTGTTCCAAATTATTACGCAAAGTAAGTTTCAAAACACTTTATAGGTTGTAAAGAACTGAAAATTGTCATTTGTTGTGTTTGCAGCATATTTACTGAAATCAAAAGCTATTTCAATCAAACTTTGAACAACATTTTAACTTTTTAAACATTTTAACAGGTCACGTTACATTTTAACATAGGACCCCTTAATTGATAGCAGCTTCACAAGTCTTGCATCAATTGAACTTGTGAGTTTTTGGACAGTTTCTGCTTGAATTTGTTTGCAAGATGTCAGAATAGCCTCCCAGAGCTGCTGTTTGGATGTAAACTGCCTCCCACCCTCATAGATCTTTTGCTTGAGAATGCTCCAAAGGTTCTCAATAGGATTGAGGTCAGGGGAGGATGGAGGCCACACCATGACTTTCTCCCCTTTTATCCCCATAGCAGCCATTGATGCAGATGTATTCTTTGCAGCATGAGATGGTGCATTGTCATGCATTGTCAAGGAAAGCATAGTTCTTCCTTCTGTACCAGGGAAGGAAGTGGTCAGTCAGGAACTCCACATACTTTGTGGAGGTCAACTTTACACCTTCCGGGACCCTAAAGGGGCCGACCAGCTCTCTTCCCATGATTCCGGCCCAAAACATGACTCCACCACTGCCTTGCTAACGTTGCAGCCTTGTTGGAACAGGGTGGCCATCCACCAACCATCCACTACTCCATCCATCTGGACCATCCAGGGTTGCACGGCACTCATCAGTGAACAGGACTTTCAGAATTAGTCTTCATGTATTTTTCTGCCCAATGCTGCCGTTTCTGCTTGTGAGCATTGGTTAGTGGTGGCCGAATGGAAGGTTTATGCACAGTAGCAAGACTCTGGAGGACTCTACACCTTGGTGTCCGTGGGACTCCAGAGGCACCAGCAGCTTCAAATATCTGTTTGCTGCTATGTAATGGTGTTTTAGCAGCTGCTCTCTTGATCCGATGCATGGATCTGCCAGAAATCTTCCTCAATGTGCCTTTATCTGCACAAACCCATCTGTGCTCTGAATCAGCCACAAATCTCTTAATAGTGCGATGATCGCGCTTATGTTTTATTTAATGTTTTCATACCTCGTCCAAGGCATTGAACTTTTTCACTCTTTTCGGCAGCAGAGAGATCCTTTTTCTTCCCCATATTGCTTGAAAATGGTGCTCTGCTTAATAACGTGGAACACCCTCCTTTAGTAGTTTTTCCTTTAATTGGGCTCACCTGGCAATCTAATTATCACAGGTGTCTGAGATTGTTTTCAGTGATCAAAAGAGCCCTGAGACACAATGCCATCCATGAGTTAAACTGAAAAACAAAATATTTAATCTTTGTGACACTGAAATAGAATTTGCATAATACTTTGGAACAGGATGTATATATATATATATTTTTTTTTTCCTACACTAACCTGTCTGCACTGACCGATTTTATATTTCTAACTATCTAGTTGGCTATCTTTTTTTTTGTACTTTTTTCAATTTTTAAATGATTTAAGAAAGTTAGCTAGCCTGCCTGTATTCAGGAACCTACGCTATCTCTGTAAGACCGCCGCCAACACACTACATAGAGCCGCTGTACAAGCGGCTTTATATAGTGTGGGGCATGGATTGAGGCTGCTGAGCAGTGATTGGCTAAAGGCACCCTGCTTTTAGCCAATTAAAGCTCTCACCGCAGGCCGCTAGCTGATTGGCCAACGCGTGCAGGTCATCTGCATGCTTTGGCCAATCAGCGGGTGGCATTCCGCCACCATTTGAAAACATTATGGGGCACGCAAAGTTGCCGCAAACACCCCATAATGTTTGGGTTTCCCCGAACAAATGAACACCCAATGTTCAGGTCGAACTCACGTTCGGCCCGAACATCCTGCTCTTCCCTTCCAGTAATCCATGTCCTTAGTCTGCTTGTCTTCAGCAAACTGTTTGCGGTCTTTCTTGTGCATCATCTTTAGAAGAGGCTTCCTTCTGGGATGACAGCCATGCAGATCAATTTGATGCAGTGTGCGGCGTATGGTCTGAGCACTGACAGGCTGACAGTGACCCCAACCCCTTCAACCTCTGCAGCAATGCTGGCAGCACTCATATGTCTATTTCCCAAAGACAACCTCTGGATATGATGCTGAGCACGTGCACTCAACTTCTTTGGTCGACAATGGCAAGGCCTGTTCTGAGCGCAACCTGTCTTGCTAAACCGCTATATGGTCTTGGCCAACGTGCTGCAGCTCAGTTTCAGGGTTTTGGCAATCTTCTTATAGCATAGGCCATCTTTATGTAGAGCAACAATTATTTTTTTTTTTGGGATCCTCAGAGAGTTCTTTGCCATGAGGTGCCATGTTGAACTTCCAGTGACCAGTATGAGAGAGTGAGAGCGATAACACCAAATTTAACACACTTTTTCCCCATTCACACTCGAGACCTTGTAACACTAATGAGTCACATGACACCGGGGAGGGAAAATGGCTAATTGGGCCCAATTTGGACATTTTCACTTAGGGACATACTCACTTTTGTTGCCAGTGGTTTAGACATTAATGGCTGTGTGTTGAGTTATTTTGAGGGGACAGCAAATTTACACTGTTATACAAGCTGTGCACTCACTACTTTACATTTTACATTGTAGCAAAGT
>BLSH010257375.1:341734-355298 GCA_018402905.1 Glandirana rugosa | reverse complement strand
ACACGTCACCTCGTCCCACGCTTGGAAGCAAGACCCGCGCCGGGACACGCTACGCTAGCAAAGGACTCCGCCGCAGTAGAACCCGGACCAAGTAGCGACGCCCGAACATCTTTAGGCACTCCGCCGCCCCTCGACCGCCAAAGTCAGCTAAGGGGACGTACGGGCCCTCCATCCCCGACGACAAGGGCAACCGAACACACAACATTAACCCAGGCCAGCGAAGCAAAAGTCAGTCCCAGACAGCACACCTCGCCTCGTGACTTGAGTTCGTAGGTAGAACCAGGCGACGTCCGGTGCGGGGGGGGGGGGGGCTACCCCTAAAAAAAATTATGGTGTGATGTGACATAGTAGTAGGCTTTCGAGCCTATACAGCTTGGAGTAAGACAACATGCATAAAGAGGATGATGTGGTCAAAATACTAATTTGCCTAATAATTCTGCACACAGTGTATATACTGTATATATATAAATATGCACACAGTGTATTAAGTGTACACTATAGATCAGTGCATTTGGGGGTGTACGGTATATAATACAGTGTAGTGTGGTATTAAAAAAAATCCCCATCGGGGGGGGGGGGGGCGTGGCCTGCAGCGGACCAAGATGGATGCTTGAGTTCAGTGCTCCGCTCCACACGACAGACCCTGACTGAAAACGAAGCGACCGGACCCAATTACAACACACAAGCCAACGGGAACAGCAGCCCCTACCTCCCGGGCATGCAGGGGAATCGACTGAAACCGCCAGCTCCCCGCCGCCTCACGGATTTCTACAAGCCCGCAGCGATGAACCAGGCCCAAGATGACGCCGCCTCAGGAAACGATCGCATCGCACAGGGCCGCGCCCAGAACGAAGGTTCGCACCCTGCTCCACTGCACAACGATGTCTCAGCGAGCGTTCAGCAGGACAGAGAACTCAGGGAGGAAATGGACACTCTCCCCTCACCAGATCTACAACCCTCAGCCAGTCCATCTGACAGAGGTAAGAGGACAGCAACATCCCCAGCACTGTCTCCTAACAAAGAGCCGCTCACCAAGAAACATTCCTGGTCCAATTCTAGTTCTGGCCAAGACACGGAGGCTCATATGACACTAGCAGCACTGCCAGCAGCAGATGTCCCTGTGTCAGAGACTATGCTAAAACACATGCTGCTGACACTCCAAAAGGACCTACATAGGGAGCTCCAGACCTCCATCACACAGATACATGAGAGGGTTGACTACCTAGAGGACAGAACTGCTGCCTTAGAAGACTGCATGTCAGATCATTCTAAAGCTCATAATGAACTGCTGGATGTTCATGACCACTATGAGGCTGAATTGCAGCATATCAATTTAAAACTGTCAGATTTAGAAGACCGCTCCAGGAGACAAAATATAAAATTCAGGGGAATTCCGGAATCGGTAGAACCATATGAAATCATCCCTCACCTCCAGCAACTTTTTGCAAAGCTACTCCCCCGCCTGAACGCCCGAGACATCACTATTAACAGGGCCCACAGGATCGCTAAGCCCCCGCACCTAGCTCCTGATGTACCAAGGGACATCCTTGCTAAAATACATTACTTTCATGTAAAGGTACAAATCCTACATGCAGCAAAAAACAATCCACTACCAGCCCCATACTCCAATGTGAAGCTCTTCAATGACCTCTCTAGAGCCACTATGGTAATGCGGAGGGCCTTCACTCCAATCACCTCCATACTGCAGGAAAAACAGATAACCTACAAATGGGGGTTTCCGACCAAGCTATTGGTCACCTACCAGCATCAGCTTATACCAATATTATCTCCTAAAGATGGATACAAAAAGCTCACCAACTGGGGTCTTCTGCCACTTCCTCCGGATCCGATTGAACACAGAGGCACCGGTGCTCCGGCTCCTCTGAAACGGAACCAAACCCCACGTAAATCCAAAACATAACTATCTGTAAGCATGGGTCCCCTACCCCAACAACAGGGTCTAAGTGTGGGCACAACTTCCTCCTGAAGACACCTCCCCAGGTTATCGTGTGCCAAGCACACTGTGAAACTACATTGTTATTGTTCTGTTATATTTTTCGCTTCTTTTTTCTTTTTTTCCTTCCAATATATATACTCCTTATTGTCTTTGTCGCGCAAGGTTAACATTTTCACAAAGTAGAAGTACTTGTGCACTGCTTTCTCCTCCCTCCACCTAGTAACCAGTGATCAGAGTATCACTTCACCAATTAACCAACACCACTCCAATATCCCAAACCCCCGAATATATTGGAAACACTAGAATCAATTTGACTCTATAATCACCGATTTCCTGTCCCCTTCCTCCTGCAGTTATAATCCTACTTACCCTCCGCAGACCTTCAGAAGCCCCACATAATGACCGTAAACTTTACCTCAATCAACGCGAAGGGTTTAAACTCCCCATTTAAGAGAAACATGCTATGGAAAGAAGCCGAGTCCCAGCACGCAGACATTCTTTGCGTACAGGAGATGCACTTCGCCTCAAATAAAGCCCCCAAATGCACCCATAAGAAATACAAAACCATCTACACGGCCAACGCCCCCAAAAAACACAGAGGGTTGCCATAAGAACTAATGTCCAACACACGATTCACCACAGTGAAGCAGACCCAGAGGGTAGATACCTCATATTATCATTAACGATAGACCGTCAACGAATAACCCTAGTAAATCTCTACGCCCCTAATAAGGGACAACACCAATTCTTTAAACACATACTGAACAAAGTGTCTCCCTTTCGCTCTGACCCCCTCATACTATGTGGGGACTTTAACGATATAATAGATACGGCTATAGACACCTCAAACCCCTCCAAAAGGAGACCCTCAGCTCTCTCCTCTCTATTACACGATGAGGATCTGTATGATCCATGGAGGTGCCTACATGATAGAGAAAGGGACTACACTTTTTTCTCTCCCCCTCAAAACTCCTATTCTCGGATTGACATGTTTATTACTGACAAAATCCTACTACAAAATGTCTCTGAGGCACAGATAGGGATGATCACGTGGACTGATCATGCGCCAGTCTCCATTAAACTCTCCCTTTCTAACCATGTCCCCAAGCACACCATCTGGAGACTGAACAGCTCTCTTCTTGCTGACCCACAGATAGAGGAAAAGATAGAGTCTGAACTTAACACGTACTTCCAACTAAATGCTGACCCCGCAGTGTGCTGCAACACAGTGTGGAATGCACACAAGGCAGTAATGAGAGGCCTATTCATCCAACTAGGAGCCCAGAGAAAAAAAGCACACACAGCCATCACAACAAACCTTTTGCAGCAGATCAGAGATACGGAAACTCTTAATAAACAACAACCCTCCCCAACCTTATCCCAAAAACTGACATCTCTTCGACGCGAACTAAGCACACACCTACGCTAGAAATTTGATTTCTATATCAAAAAACTGAAACTCCAATATTACACCTCCGCCAACAGAGCAAGTGCATATATGGCCAGACAATATAAGAAACAAGTAGCCAATGCCAAGATACTCTCCTTACTTAATCCACAAGGTAAACAATTAACCAACCCTCTAGACATTGCAAATGAGTTCAGTAGATTCTACGGCAAGCTATACAATCTCAAAGACTCCGAACCAAATACCTCCCCTCCAAAAGAACTTATAGCGCGCTTTCTCTCCGACATAAGCCTCCCATCCTTATCCACCTCACAACTAGAATCACTTACACAGCCTTTCTCCCCCCAAGAAATCGAAAAAGTTATCAACAAACTCCCACACCATAAGTCCCCAGGGCCAGACGGCTTCCCCAATGAGTACTTTAAAAAATTCCACTCCTTACTTACCCCCCACCTTTGTAAAGTATACAACAATTACGCAGACACAGGAACAATACTCCCAGAAGCTCTAGAAGCACTAATTGTCACCATCCCAAAACCGGGTATACCTCCCACTAACCAAGCAAACTATCGCCCGATCTCGTTACTAAATACTGACACCAAAATTTATGCCAAACTAATCGCCCAACATTTAGGCCCCCTAATTCCAGAAATAGTACATCCCGACCAGGTTGGTTTCGTACCGGGAAAGCAGGCCTCAGATGGCACAAGATGCTTAATTGACCTTATCCAGTGGACGGAGCACAGTCCTGGATGCAGAGAAGGCGTTCGACAGAGTCCACTGAGGATACATGGAAGCTGTGCTCCAAAAATTCGGGATATCGGGCAGATTCCTATCAGTGATCATGAGCCTTTATACAACTCCGAGTGCCCGAGTGTGGACCTCCGGTATGAAATCAGACCACTTTCTAATAACAAATGGTACTAGGCAGGGGTGCCCCTTATCACCCCTGATCTTTGCCATGATAATGGAGCCACTCGCCCAAATGATCAGAGAAGATAATGAGGTCAAGGGAATCCTGGTAGGAGAGACGCAACACAAAATAGGTCTCTATGCGAACTACGTCATTGTCACCTTATCAGATCCCGAAACATTCCTACCCGCAGTACAGGCCATCCTCAGCAGATTCAGTGAAGTATCACTTTATAAAATCAACAGCAGTAAATCTACCATGTTAGGGTTGGGTATAGACACGAAAACCACAACTGACATCTCCACAATCACACCCTTCAAGTGGGCCCCAACCTCTCAACTCCCGTACCTTGGCACCGTACTAGCCTAGTAATACAATCCTGCAGGTAAACTTTGATAAAACCAAAGACACCCTTGAATGCATATCTAAAGAATTGGCCCACATACCCACCTCATGGGCAGGAAAAATAGCTCAAACAAAAATGTATTTACTCCCGCATGTCCTGTACCTCTTCCACACTATCCCAGTACCCCTCCTCCCTTCCCAAATACGGGTACTTCAAAAAGTAATTTCTTCATTTATTTGGCATCACAAGGTTCCGAGGCTGAAACAAGAAACTCTTCCAACCCCTGTGCGAAATGGGGGAATGGGAGCACCAAACTTACAAGCTTACTATAAAGCCACCGTACTGGACCAACTAAAGGACTGGTGGAATCCATCAAGAAATAAAACATGGACTCAAATAGAAACAACGGCAATGACCACAGAACCGAGACTGAAACTAGCCACCCTCCTTCTCCATCAAAAACCCCATCACCACTTCATGAAAACCATCACTGCTGCACTTAGGGTATGGTCCTCACTAGCTGGACAAACTCCACGGATTGAAGCTGCAACACTACAACCTATACCCATCAAAGCACTGGAATTAATCACCCCGGACTTATCTCTCACTTCTTGGCAAAAGAAAGGGATACATTCCATTCGGCAAATAATGACTCCCTCAGGCATGCACACGTTTCAGCAACTGCAACAGTCTTATGATATACCCAAATCCTCATTTTTCCTGTATCTAAGAGTACGATCTCTACTGAATTCTCTCCTGGTGACCAATGAGACCTCCTGTTTAACGGACATCATCAAATACTTCGAGACTCCTAAACCAGCTACTAAAGGAATTTCCTACCTATACAACCTTCTCACTAAACCACCAGAAGACCAACCCCCACTCTCGGCTCAATACTGGATGGGACTCACAGGGGCAAACCCCCCCAACAAGCAATGGACATCGGCCTTGGCTCTCCCGCTTCAACTTTCACATTGTATCACACACTGGGAATCACTTCAGAAACTATTCCACAAATGGTATTACACCCCGACAAGGCTTGCGTCTATCTACTTTACCGCATCTCCCTACTGTTGGAGAAACTGCAATCACCCCGGCTCTCTATATCACATTTGGTGGGAGTGCCCCCACCTGGGTCACTACTGGCAAGACGTGCAGAACCTTCTCCACCACATGTGCGACATCAACGGACCACTTCTCCCCCTAGACCTATTGCTAGGCCTCTCAGTCCCCCTATGACCCAAACACACTAGAACTCTTGCTACCCACATCCTCATAGCAGCCCGCTTAGCACTTGCAAGGAAATGGAAAAACAGCACTCCTCCTTCACTCCAAGATGTTATTCTCTTAATAAACACCCACGGGACACTGGAACTTTCCTTTGCAAAAGCAAATATGACCACCCAGTCCTTCTACACCCTCTGGGCCAAATGGCTAATTGACCCCAGGAACACTATCACAGGAGGACACCTCCAGATCTCCCCCGGAGGACAGGACCAATCTGACGCCTGACTATGCCCTCATTTGACTCCTCTGCCTATTGAAACAATTACTCATAGCAACTTACCTCCCAATTGATTGCTGGTTACAATTAGTTAACAGAAACATATTGTTTTCCCTCGTCGTTGAGAGAGGGAACGGAGACAGGAGCCTCCCCCGACCCCCTACACAGCATGATCCCGAGAGGGGTGTAGGAGGTTGGGGAAGGCACTCCTCCCTTTGATTTACATACATCGGTTAATGTTTGTTATATATTAGCACTTCCTTGCGACACCACAGTCTCTTGATTGCTTGTTTATTTCTGAAATATGATAATCCTCAGTTACATATGAACACAGCTGTTTAACTCATATGCTGTAGAAAAATACCAAAGTCTTTTGTCTCTCTCCTTTTCATATTGATGCATCTCAGCTTGTACTGTATGAAAATGTACCAATAAAAACTGAATATTCAAAAAAAAAAAAAAAAAAATCCCCATCATGTCAGGAAGGCCACAAAGGAGAGGCAGATGCTCCCAAGCCACTAAAAGAGGGCAAGCAGCCTCTGTGTCTTCAGTGAAAAGTGGTGGTGGCAGACATGGTGCATCCTCTGCAGGCGGGTCACACTTGTCCTTTTTTTCTGCTGTTGGCCATGCTATTGAGCCACAACATGCAGAAGAGTTGGTGGAGTGGATAACTAAGCCTTCCTCATCCTCATCATCCTCTGTCACCCAGGCTTATACAAGTTTGCCTTGCAACGCAGCTGGCAAAGCGGCCTATTCCACCAGATCCTTGTCCAGTTACTCCTTCTGTAGCCCCACCATCATGCACGGAGGAGTCACCAGAATTATTCGACCATAGTGTCAGTTAGATGCCGATGGAGGATGCACAGCAATTTGAAGGCTCCGATGTTGGTTCCCAGGTTGAGGAAGGGAGTAGCGTGAGCCTAGAGACAGGGGGTGCTGCAGAAGGACAAGAAACTAGCAGTCCTGTTCCCCCAGCTGCAGCATACTGCCAAGTTTGATCCAGTGATGAGGAGGGAGGGGATGATGAGGACACAGACTGTTCTTGGCTGGCTGAGAGAAGAGACGAGGAAAGTGAGGAGGAGGAGGAGGCACAACTCCGAGGCAGGATGTCCTCCAGGGGCCAGCTTAAGGGCAGCCAACCAATTGCATCAGACCATAGAGCTCCACAGGTGCAGGGCACTGCTGGCTCCCCGCTGACTTTCAAAAGTTCTTTGGTGTGGGCATTTTTCAACACATGTGCAGTAGATCGCACCATTGCCATTTGCAATCTATGTCTGAAGCGGGTCAGGCACAGCCAGAGCTCTAGCCCCTTGGGCACTACTGTCTTGAGAATACATATGACGACTAGCAGTCACATACCTGATGGTAGAGTCTGACTTATGCAGTGGGCAACCTCTCTTATGGCCCTGGTTCCAGAACCCCTGTTATGGCAGACAGGGAGTTCTAGAGCGCAGGGGGGCACGAGGGCTGGATCAGACACAGAGGGTGATGAGATGTCGTACAGAGGTTCGTGCAAGACTGAAGAGTAGTGAGACAGGCCGGGTCGGTAACATGCAGGCAAGGCGGTACAAAAGGAGCAGGCAGTCGGGTGGTCGGGTGCAAGCAGGTTCGGAAACGGGCAGACAACTGAAGTACCAAGGGGTCAGGCAGAAGGATGGTCATAGGCAAGCTGGGGGTCTGTGCAGGCAGAGTTCAGACAGGTACATCTTGAGTGAGAAGAGATAGACCGCACAATCAAAGTCCCAAGAGAAAATTTATTGTGAATCATACCACAATGGACAAAGTGACATGCAGCGGTGACAACACAGCACAAAAAGGGTTAACACGTTTCACGGCTCTGTAGTCCGCTTAATCATAACCTATATAACTGAGCCAAACATAGTGAATATATCTTAAAGTGTACACATGGAGGCAATGATTGCTAATTAGTGGCTCATTACAAAAACAGCATATTCATGAATCAAAAACAGGTGTGTATCATTAGTGGTCATTGTTGGTTGTATCAAACATCAAAACACCCATTAGAAGATACAGATGGAAGAAAACCTCAATTGAAAAGTTCTGGCCGTGAGAGAGAAAAAACTCTCAGACGATCAGAGGTTAAAATCATTAAACACACATGTAAAGACATATACATGTAAATGGCTAGATAGTTGAAAAATTGTACAATAACTACGTATCAAGCCAAATGGTTGTGACACATGAACAATTGGTAATAGGGTATTATGAGACAACGACCATAGGACAGACTACCGATCCATAAACCAATGGGAGGGTAAAAAGTTATTGTGTAAAAAATATATATAAAGTATATATAATACAAAATTGCAGCAAGTGGCAATGTACAGACATTTAAACGACTATGTGTAAAACAGGAGTCGCAATGTCAGAACCTTACCAGCATGTCAAACTTTCCCCCATAGTTGGTGGTGTGTGCACAGATCGCACACCGACAATCGCCCAACCAGATTGTATTGTGTATGTCCGTAACTTATAAAACATGACGATCAAAATCGAAGTGTGTTATGGACATAAAAACTAAGTGAATTGTCGGACCACATGGAAAGATAAAAGAAATAGCTCTTTTGTATGATAGAAAATTTGTTTTTTATTACCATAAAAATAATAATCTCAAGTGAAAATTCACAATGTTGTGCGATGTTGTGCACAGCAAAAACACCATATAGGATCGGAGGAATGTCCCAGGCCGTGTCTGTGTTCATTAATTTTGTACCTTAGACCATATGTCACATGATTGTGACACATGAACAATTGGTAACAGGGTATTATGAGACAACGACCATAGGACAGACTACCGATCCATAAACCAATGGGAGGGTAAAAAGTTATTGTTTAAAAAAAAATATATAAAATATATGTAATACAAAATTGCAACAAGTGGCAATGTACAGACAATTGAACGACTATGTGTAAAACAGGAGTCGCAATGTCAGAACCTTACCAGCATGTCAAACTTTCCCCCATAGTGGGTGGTGTGTGCACAGATCGCACACCGACAATCGCCCAACCAGATTGTATTGTGTATGTCCGTAACTGATAAAACATGACGATCAAAATCGAAGTGTGTTATGGGCATAAAAATTGAGTGAATTGTCGGACCAAAAGATAAAAGAAAAAGCTCCTTTGTATGATAGAAAAATTGTTTTTTATTACCATAACAATAATAATCTCAAGTGAAAATTCACAATGTGGTGCGATGTTGTGCACAGCAAAAGCCCCATATAGGATCGGAGGAATGTCCCAGGCCGTGTCTGTGTTCATTAATTTTACACATTATTCCACACCTGGAGCAGGCTCTCTACCTTCCTGCTCAGCCTCAGGCAGGTACATGTCAAGCCGGGTCACAGGTAAACAGGAAGTCTTCAGGACAGATCGCTTTAGGACACGGGAACGCTGTAGAATGGACCGCACCGATTGCAGGGTGCTGTCAGCTTAAATGGCCATTTGGGAGCACGTGCCGGTGCATACACGCGTGCACACACGTACAGGCCCGTGCACAGGCACGCGAACGCGTGCAAACGCTACGTGCACTCGCGCATGGGTCTCCTGGCCTGAATTCCAGGGGCTGAAGTGGTCTCCTGAGTCCTGACACCAGCCATGCAGTCTGTTGGCAACAGCACCTGAAAAACTCACATCAAAAAACAAGGCGGATTTCTCCTTGCTCCTCATCTGAGATCTCAACTGCTACTATACCTCCAGTCCTCTCCAAAACCTGCACTGAGAGGAATGAAGGTCTAGCAATGTGTGCCACAAGTACTTGCAGCCAATCTACTAGTAGTACACCTCCAGGTGAATTCAGCAGGCAAATATCCCTTCCCCAGTTGCTGATCTGTAAAAAAAAATACTGACCCAGCCATCCACATGCTCAGTGTCTTAATGCTTGGCAAAATTGCTAGCACTTCAACTGCTGCCTTTTCAGCAGTTGGAGCTAGTTCCGCCACCATGCCTCCAGTAAGCTGGTGGTGATTTTGCCACATCCGCCTCCTCCACCCCCTCCTCTTCTTCTAGCTCTGTGGCCTCTTCTGCAGAATTGTCCTCAGAACCTGCAGTGCTCCCTAAGCGTTCAAGGGGCTACGCAAGTAGTCAGGCTAAAAGATGCCTCGCAGTGCTTGAGTTAGTCTGCCTTGGGGACAGGAGCCACACAGGGGCAGAGATTTTGTCAGCTTTGCGGGGGCTGGCTCAGAGGTGGTTGAAGCCATGGCAGCTTGAGCCAGGAATGATCATATGTGACAATGGCACCAACCTTCTCTCTGCCCTGCGACAGGGACACTTGACACATGTTCCATGCTTGGCACACGTCTTGAATTTGGTGGTACAGCATTTCTTGACCAGGTCCCCAGGCTTACCAGATATCCTGAGGTAGGCCAGAAAAGTCTGTGGTCATTTCCGGAGTTCATACAATGCCAGTGCCCGGCTGGCTGACATTCAGCGGGAATTCAACCTGCCCAACAACCACCTCATTTGTGACATACCCGCCAGGTGGAACTTTGGCAATGCTGCAGCGGCTGCACACACAGCAGAGGGCCATCAATGAGTACCTCTGTGAGCATGGCACCAGGACAGGCTCAGGGGAGCCTGGCGTCTTTTCTCCACATCATTGGCTACTGATCAAGGATGTATGCAGTGTTCTGTCACCATTTGAGGAGGCCACAAAGATGGTGAGCAGCGACAATGCATGCATCAGTGACACTGTCACTCTAATATTTCTTCTGGAGTACATGCTTAGTGGAATCATGGACAGGGCACTTGAGGCAGAACAGCAGTAAGAAGAGGATGACTTCCTTTCCACTCAAGGCCCCCTTTATGCAGAGAACATTCCTGCAGAGCCACCAAACACACAGGAGGAGGATTATTGTGTCAGCATGGATGTGGAGGATAACACGCAGTAGTCTTCAAAGGATCATGGTTTTCAGTCCCCAGAAACCCAAGGAGTTGTACGTGGCTGGGAGGAGATAGTTCCTGATAATGTCATCCTCAGTGACCCAGAGGACACTCATGTCTCCTCAAACTTACACTGCATGGGCTCTCTCTTTCTGAAAAACCTGTGAAACAACCCTAGGATTCGTGGTATCAAGGAGAGGGATCATTACTGGCTGGCAACCCTTCTTCATCCACGATACAAGGGTAAAGTTGCAGAGCTCAAGGTTACCATGTCCTGGTGCTGGACACCATGTTTAGGAAGCATCGGTCGTTCAGAGGCAGAGCAGTGGAGAAGGTGGCCGGCTGACCGATGCCTTTAAAAAAAATTTCAGTCCTCATCGGCCAGGCCAGATCAAGCTTCAAACAACCATCGTCAGCATCTGCATTATATGGTGCAGGAATATATAGGGGCAAGAGCAGACTTGGAGACCTTTCCAACTGAGCATCCACTGAGTTACTGGGTCTTGAGTATGGACCACTGGCCGGAACTTGCTGAATATGCAATTGAGCTACTGGTCTGTCCTGCATCAAGCGTGCTTTCTGAATTCAGTGCTGCTGGAGGGTTTGTAACTGATCAAAGAGTGTGTCTGTCCACAGACTCACTTGATAGGCTCACTTTTATAAAAATAAATCAGTCCTGGATCAGCAGCTATCAAACCCCTGATGCTGATGCAACTGATTAAATTTGCTAGGGATCTGGGATCCCTTTAAGACTGCCACTGCTCCTATTCCTCGTGTCCATAATTCAGAGTGATATTTTGTATTTAGGGCACCACCAACACCCAAGGCCCAATTTTTCTGCACCTGGTTTACAGGGGCATACCATAACAATTTTTAAACTAATTTACAACAGCAGGACCCGTTCCTGTGCTCAACAAGAGTAACTTCAAGGGGTTATAGTGTTCTGAAACCACCAACACCCAAGGGCCAATTTTTCAGCACCTGTTTGACTGGGGCATGTCATCACAATTTTTTAAAAAATGTACAACAGCAGGGCCGTTCCTGCTCCCAACAAGAATAACTGCAAGGGGTTACAGTGTTCTGGCACTGCCAACACCCAAGGGCCATTTTTTCAGCACCTGTTTGACTGGGGCATGTCATCACAATTTTTAAACTATTTTACAACAGCAGGACCCCTTCCTGCATCCAACCAGAGTAACTGCAAGGGGTTACAGTGTTCTGGCACTGCCAACACCCAGCGCCCAATTTTTTGGCACCTTTTTGACTGGGGCATGTCATCACAATTTTTAAAATAACTTACAACAGCAGGGCCCATACCAAAATGTAAAAAAAAAAATTGTGCAGGATGTCCCCCATTGTCTGGTCTGGTTTGGACCCTGGGGGGGACCCCTATGCTGTTTTTAAAAAATGACACGGGGGTCCCCCTCAAGATCCAAACCAGGCCCTTAAAGTCTGGTATTGAATTTTAAGGGGAATCCCATGCCAAAATAAAAAAAAAATTACATGGGGCCCCTCAAGTCCATACCAGGCCCTCAGATCTGGTATGGATTTTAAGGGGAACCCTGTGACATTTAAAAAAAAAATGGCATAGGGGTTCCCCCAGTGTCCAAACCAGACCCTTATCCGAGCACACAGCCCTGGAATGGCAGGGGGGTGGGGACAAGCGATTGCCCGCCCCTCCGAACCATACTAGGCCACATGCCCTCAATATGGGGAGGATGCTTTGAGGTCACCCCCAAAGCACCTTGTCCCCATGTTGATGGGGAGAAGGGCCTTGTCCCCACAACCCTTGCCGGTGGTTGTGGGGGTCTGAGGGCGGGGGGGCTTATCGGAATCTGGAAGCCCCCTTTAATAAGGGGGCTCCCAGATCCTGACCCCCCCTATGTGAATAAGTATGGGGTACATTGTACTCCTACCCATTCACCAAAAAAGGAGTTAAGTGGTACAAAAAACAAGAGGCAGTTTTTGACAAGTCCTTTATTGTGTAAAAGGGCATGTGGCCTGGTATGGTTCAGAGGGGGGGCTGCTCATTCGTCCCCACCCCCTCTTGCCATGCCAGGGCTGCATGCTCAGATAAGGGTCTAGTTTGGATTTTGGGGTGACCCCTGTGGCATTTTTTTTTTAAAAATTGCGCGGGGTTCCCTCTTAAAATCCATACCACTTCATTTTTTTTACATTTTGGTGTGGGGTTCCCCTTAAAATCCATACCAGACCTGAAGGGCCTGGTTGGAATTTTGGGGGGACCCCCACGTCATTTACTTTTTAAAAAAATGTTGGCGCGGGTTTCAGCTTATAATCCATACCAGACCTGAAGGGCCTGGTACAGACTTTGGGGGGGACCCCTACGCATTTTTATTTTTATTTTGGACAGGGTTCCCCTTAAAATACATACCAGACCTGAAGGGTCTGTTATGGACTTTGGGGGGGAACCCTACACATTTTTTTTTGAATTTCGGAATGGAGTTCCCCTTAAAATTCAGGCCAGGCCTGAAGGGCCTGGTATGGACTTGGCGGGGGGGGGGGGGGGGGGGGGG
>BLSH010257375.1:278270-312701 GCA_018402905.1 Glandirana rugosa | reverse complement strand
GGATACTTTACGACAGTAAGGCAGACCACCTGTGCCTGTCAAAATTTTTGGACTACCGCCACCGACAGGGTGTCATATTGAGGCTCAGTGGCAACAACCACTCATGGGTCTGTTGTTCAATGCCCGCCCACAGCTGCTGCGCAGTGTGGGGTTTATCCCCCAAACATATCAGTTTTAAAACAGCCTGATGTCGTTTCCCCCTAATGTGCTGAAGTTGGTGGTGAAGGTGTTACGCTGAGCGGATGAGGAGGTGGTAGAGGAGGAGGAGGAAGCAACAGGAGGCAAAGAGAAATGCCCTGCAATCCTCGGTGGCGGAAGGACAGTCGCCTCAGGCCCACCCACCACTACATTTGCCCAGTGTGCAGTTAGCGAGATATAGCGTCCCTGCCCGTGCTTACTGGTCCACGTATCAGTGGTTATGTGGACCTTGCCACAGATGGCATTGCGCAGTGCACACTTGATCTCACCCCTGACTTGTTAGTGCAGGGAAGGGATGGCTCACCTGGAAAAGTAGTGGCGGCTGGGAACCACATACTGTGGGACAGCCACCGCCATCAGGTTTTTAAAACTGTCCGTGTCCACCAGACGGAATGACAGCATTTCATAGGCCAGGTGGGTAGGGGGGTTCTTTCTCTCCAGTGTTTGGGAGATGGACAGCTGTAAGCTTCCATGGGACCATGTGGAAATGCTTGGGGACGGTGGCGGACATGGTGGCATTGCTGTCACATGCTCTGTTTGCTGGGTGGCAGGTGACACTGGCACTGTAGAGGTTGAGGAAGAGGCCAATGCAGCAGCAGAAGAGGAAGCAGGAGGAGGCAGAGACCTTTCTTGGATTTTGAGGTACTTATTCCACTGCAGCAAGTGCTTTGAATTTAGATGCCTGGTCATGCAGGTTGTGCTCATGTTTAGAACATTTATGCCTCGCTTCAGGCTCTCATTGCACAGTGTGCAAACCACTCGTGTCTTGTAGTCAGCACATTGTCTGAAGAACTGCCATGCCGTGGACCGCCTTTGAGCTGCCTTTGGTGTGCTAGGTCCCTGGGTGCGGTGGGTAGTAGCAGGCGTACTGTCTAGGGCAGTGTTTCCCAACCCAGTCCTCAAGGCACACCAACAGGTCATGTCTTCAGGATTTCCATTATTTTGCACAGGTGATTTGATCAATTGCACTGCCTTAGTAATTACCACAGCTGTTTCATCTGAGGGAAATCCTGAAAACATGACCTGTTGGTGTGCCTTGAGGACTGGGTTGGGAAACACTGGTCTAGGGGACGTTCGCTCCACTTTTACAACCTGCTTCCTTTTTTGCTGTGCTGGTGCCTCTGTACGACCACCATCTCTTCCTCCAAACTGCACACGTCACTTGCATGACCCTCATTCCATCTGGGGTCTAGGACCTCATCATCGTCCTCCACATCATCTTCCACCCACCCTTCACCACTGCCCTCCTTGTCAGTCTGCACACTGTGGAAAGCTGCAGCAGTTGGCACCTGTGTTTCATCATCATTAGAGACGTGCTGGGCTGGTGTTTCCATGTCCTCATCCTGCAACAGAAGTGGTTGGGCATCGGTGCACTCAATGTCTTCCACTTCTGGGGCAGGGCTATGTGGATGGCCCACGGAAAGCACACCAGGAGAGACATCACAAAGCATAAGAGACTGTTGCATGACTTGAGGCTCAGACTGCTTGGCTGATTTACAAGGGGCTGAGGTGAAAGACAGATGGCCATGGGATTCAGGTGCCAACTCTGAGCTTTCATCATGGGACCGGGTGGGAGACAATGTGAAGGAACTGGAGGCATTGTCTGCCACCCAATCTATTATCTCCTGTACTTGTTCTGGCCTCAACATTCGTTGAGCGCAATTCGGGCCTACCATATAACGTTGAAGGTTCTGTCGGCTACCTGAGGAAGGTGTTTCACTTGTGTGTGTAGCTGGCAAAGATTGACCATGTCCTCTCCTTGCAACAGGAGCTTCAGCAACACCACCAACACCAGCAGCACCACGACCATGTCCCTTATTTGATGCTCTCCTCATTCTGGACACAAATGTACTATGTAGCACTATTTATTAATACTAAAAATTATTATAATTTGTAGATGCACTTGTTATTTTTGTGCAAGAAATGCACCGCTCACACCAGATGCAGGAACCTCTCCACCGCTCATAGCAGCAGCAGGAACCTCTCCCTACAACAGTATGAGATGATTTTAGAATGATAATCTGTCTTTCACAGCACCGACAGGAAGCTGTCCCTACTGCAGTATGAGATGGTTTTAGAATGATAAACTCTCCCTCAGAGCACTGACAGGGACCTCTCCCTAATGCAGTAGGAGATGGTTTTAGAACGATAAGCTCTCCCTCAGAGCACCAACAGGAACAGCTCCCTAATGCAGTAGTAGATGGTTTTAGAATGATAATCTCTCCCTCAAAGCACCAACAGGAACCTGTCCCTAATGCAGTAGTAGATGGTTTTAGAATGATAATCTCTCCCTCAGAGCACCAACAGGAACCTCTCCCTAATGTAGTAGTAGATGGTTTTAGAATGATAATCTCTCACTCAGAGCACCAACAGGAACCTCTCCCTAATGCAGTAGTAGATGTTTTATAACAATAAACTCTCCCTCAGAGCACCAACAGGAACCTCTCCCTAATGCAGTAGTAGATGGTTTTAGAATGATAATCTCTCCCTCAGAGCACCAACAGGAACCTGTCCCTAATGCAGTAGTAGGTGGTTTTAGAATGATAATCTCTCCCTCAGAGCACCAGCAGGAACCTCTCTTTAATGCAGTAGTAGATGGTTTTAGAAAGATAATATCTCCCTCAGAGCACCAACAGGAACCTCTCCCTAATGCCGCAGGAGTTGGTTTTAGAATGATAAACTCTCCCTCATGCAGTAGTAGATGGTGTTATAACGATAAGCTCTCCCTCAGAGCACCAACAGGAACCTGTCCCTAATGCAGTAGTAGGTGCTTTTAGAATGATAAACTCTCCCTCAGAGCACCAACAGGAGCCTCTCCCTAATGCAGTAATAGATGGTTTTAGAACGATAAACTCTCCTTCAGAGCACCAAGAGGAACCTCTCCCTAATGCAGTAGTAGATGGTTTTATAACGATAAACTCTGCCTCAGAGCACCAACAGGAACCTCTCCCTAATGCAGTAGGAGATGGTTTTATAACGATAAACTCTCCCTCAGAGCACCAACAGGAACCTCTCCCTAATGCAGTAACAGATGGTTTTATAATGATAAACTCTCACTCAGAGCACCAACAGGAACCTCTCCCTAATGCAGTAGGAGATGGATTTATAACAATAAGCTCTCCCTCAGAGCACCAACAGGAACCTCTCCCTAATGCAGTAGTAGATGGTTTTAGAACGATAAACTCTCCCTCAGAGAACCAGGACCCTCTTCCTAATGCAGTAGTAGATGGTTTTAGAATGATAATCTCTCCCTCAGAGCACCAACAGGAACCTGTCCCTAATGCAGTAGTAGATGGTTTTAGAATGATAATCTCTCCTTTAGAGCACCAACAGGAACCTTTCCGTAATGCAGTAGTAGATGGTTTTAGAACGATAAACTCTCCCCCAGAGCACCAACTGGAACCTCTCCCTAATGCAGTAGTTGATGGTTTTAGAATGATAAACTCTCCCGCAGAGCACCAACAGGAACCTCTCCCTAATGCAGTAGGAGATGGTTTTATAACGATAAACTCTCCCCCAGAGCACCAACAGGAACCTCTCCCTAATGCAGTAGTAGATGGTTTTAGAACATTAATCTCTCCCTTATTTGATGCTCTCCTCATTCTGGACACAAATGTACTATGTAGCACTATTTATTAATACTAAAAATTATTATTCTTTTGTTTTTTTTTAAATAAATTTGTATATGCACTTTTTATTTTTGTGCAAAAAATGCACCGCTCACACCAGATGCAGGAACCTCTCCACCGCTCATAGCAGCAGCAGGAACCTCTCCCTACACCAGAATGAGATGATTTTAGAACAATAATCTGTCTTTCACAGCACTGACAGGAAGCTGTCCCTACTGCAGTATGAGATGGTTTTAGAACGATAAACTCTCCCTCAGAGCACTGACAGGGACCTCTCCCTAATGCAGTAGGAGATGGTTTTAGAACGATAAGCTCTCCCTCAGAGCACCAACAGAAACCGCTCCCTAATGCAGTAGTAGATGGTTTTAGAATGATAATCTATCCCTCAAAGCACCAACAGGAACCTCTCCCTATTGCAGTAATAGATGGTTTTATAACGATAATCTCTCCTTCAGAGCACCAACAGGAACCTGTCCCTAATGCAGTAGTAGATGGTTTTAGAATGATAATCTCTCCCTCAGAGCACCAACAGGAACGTCTCCCTAATACACTATAAGATGGTTCTGAACGCTAATGTCTCCCTCACAGCACAGACAGGAACATCTCCCTAATGCACTATAAGATGGTTCTGAACGCTAATGTCTCCCTCACAGGACCGCAATGAAGGTCTTCCTAATGCAGTCTGAGATGGTTGTGAACAAGGAGTTTTATGCACTTACAGTCTGCACAATACGTTTTTCATCCACCATGTATGGTTCATGTTAACCGGCATGGATATTGAAACGGGTCATTGGATTTGAGGCTGAGGAAGGAACCCCTGAAGGTCTCCACCCTATGATTTATAACCCGGGGGAGGTTACCTGTGTGTATGACCCTCTAGTAGAACTGGGGTCTTTACCTGAGGTGAGCGCAGTGGTTATTGGTGGTTATTGGTGGTGGGACCATCTCACTGAAACAGTCTGTTGACTTCACTATTGGTGGATTTCCCTGCATGAAATCTTGGAGTTTTGCTAATCTTATTGTGGACTTTTGATCTTATATTATTTTATCATTGCATGCTCTGCATCTTTTTTCTCTAATTGACATACTGGAGTCTGTGATAACCTTGATGTACAGATGGCATTATTTTTAATTAGTAACAGAGCTGCGCTGATTGTTTATTTCTCTATTAGCTAATATTGATACATAGCTGCATTCAATAAACTTTTTGCTAGAAGGTATGGCTAGAAAACACAGGCTATTTAGGTCAAGGTTAAAAAGTATATGGTTTGTTGTAAGCGCTATGAAAGTAGTTAATATGACTGTTAAAGTCGTATTGAACAGAAATAAAATACTTTCATGACAGTATAAAATGTTCCTAGACAAGAATATGTGAAATAAAAATACATAATTTAGTATAAGGCAGACATTTTAGAGGAACAAAAGGTCACCCTTTCTTTCATTTTTAAAGTGCTGAACCTTTTTGAGCTTCATAGTTTTGAGAAGCAATTACAAGACAAGTAACTACTCTCCAGAAGCTAGCACTACTTACTAAATGACTATTTAATATGAACTATATATATATATATATATATATATATATATATATATATATATACATGCATACATACACATTAAAAAAGAGATACATGCACTTTAAAAAGGAGCTACAATTTGCAAAAACAGCTTCTAAAAACTTTGTTTATGTCCTCTTCCAAATGTTGTTTTCGGTTAAATGTTTTTATGTTAGGTGTGGAATTCTTTTAATGTGAGGGAGCAACAACAGTGTTTAATTTTATGATTATTATTGAAAAAATTTGATACATTTTCTGATTCTGGTTCTTAAGCTGCAAAGGCAACAAATGGGGAGTATACATGGCAAGAATTATCCCCCACCATCTAATTTGGGGGGCAGTACTATGATATGGAAATGTGTGAATTTAGGAGTTAAAGGTAGTAAGAAGGTGGCATAATGCCTCCTCATCACCTGTCAAACACCCTCTGAAGAGCAATCCACCATGTAGCTCTTACTAAGTGCCCAACATTTGATGTGTCAGCTTTTTGCTTTGAAGCACCTGGAATGTATTTAGCTAATTTACACTTTAAGTTGGAATTTTTGCTAATGGCAGTGGCACGAGACTTTCTAGATTTGCAGGTATAACACTCCATCAAGGATCGTTAATTAGAAGTGCATCACTAAAAAAGTAACTAAAATTAATGTCATGAAAAACTAAAAACTATACAGAATATTCATGTGCAATCAGAAAGTTTATTATAGTCCAATCATTATATAAAAGAAGCATTTAGTTCATAAAAGTATGCAGAGAATGCAGACACAAGAAATTCCCAATGTGATCAATGTGCTCTAGATTGTCTCATGCAAATTGGTAGGTGAATGTACTTCTTCCACAGGCATATAAAGCTGCTCACCTCACTGAATGGACCCCTGAATGACAGAAAGTCAAGCCAGCATTCCCGTATTGGGCAACAAGAGATGTTAACAGTGCCTCCTTGGAACTCAAATGGTTAATGTTTCGCATAGCTCCACAGTACTGTCAGGTTTCCAATTTCAGGGGGGATGGATGGACATCTCATACAGTAGTAATGTCATGGAAAAGCAATGGACAATACATAGGGGTTGGTTTACTAAAGCTGGAGAGTGCTGAAGAGTAGTTGCAGATGACTCAGTGTTTGTCTCCCGCATGCGTATCGTTCCAGTGAGCATGACTTTGTCAGCGGTTATGGAGACACACTAATCATCTGCTATAAATATACATACCACCCACCTAGTGTCAGAGTGAGTCACATTTTCACTCAGCAGGTTAATATGGTGACTAAGACACTCTATCTCATAAAAAAACACCTGGGATAGTTTATGTGTAATGTCCATTTGCAACTGTAAGGCCTCATACACATGGGCATATGTAAAAAAAATAAGCAAAACGTCGGGCCCGACGTCAGGGAAAAATCATCATTTTTTTCAGCATTTTGCATCGGTGTTAATGAGCGTTAATGCGCGTTAGTGAGCGTCGGCGTCAATAGGCGTTTTTTTTAAAAAAAGAACATTCCTGTGCTATTTTTTAACCTAAAAATGTTGGCGTCAAAAATGCCTGTTAACGTTGACATGTCGTTAGTGAGCATTAGTGAGCGTTTTGCGGTGTTGGCGTCAAAAACGCCAAAATGTTACAGCCTTGGAACGTGTTGGCCGTGGGTTCTACTTTCAGCTCACTAACACCGACGCCCTCTACTGCTCAAAAATGTTGCCGTTTTTATGGGGCCATTGACTAACATGGAGAGCTGCAAAAAACGTGGCGTCAAAAAATGCCTGTGTGTATAAGTCTTAATTATTTATATATATATATATCTCACAAAAGTGAGTACACCCCTCACATTTTTGTAAATATTTTATTATATCTTTTCATGTGACAACACTGAAGAAATTATATTTTGCTACAATGTAAAATAGTGAGTGTACAGAGTGTATAACAGTGTAAATTTGTTGTTCTCTCAAAATAACTCAACACGCAGCCATTAATGTCTAAACCACTGGCAACAAAAGTGAGTACCCCCCTAAGTGAAAATGTCCAAATTGGGCCCAAAGTGTCAATAGTTTGTGTGGCCACCATTATTTTTCAGAACTGCTTTAACCCTCTTGGGCATGGAGTTCACCAGAGCTTCACAGGTTGCCACTGGAGTCCTCTTCCACTCCTCCATGAAGACATCACAGAGCTGGTGGATGTTAGAGGCCTTGCACTCCTCCACCTTCCATTTGAGGATGTCCCACAGATGCTCAATAGGGTTTAGTTCTGGAGAAATGCTTGTCCATCACCTTTACCCTCAGCTTCTTTAGCAAGGCAGTGGTCATCTTGGAGGTGTGATTGGGGTCGTTATCATGTTGGAATACTGCCCTGCGGCCCAATCTCCGAAGGGAGGGGATCATGCTATGCTTCCGTATGTCACAGTACATGACATTCATGGTTCCCTCAATGAACTGCAGCTCCCCAGTGCTGGCAGCACTCATGTAGCCCCAGACCATGAAACTCTCACCACCATGTTTGACTGTAGGCAAGATGCATGTCTTTGTACTCCTCACCTTGTTGCCACCACACGTTTGACACCATATGAACCAAAAAAGTTTATCTTGGTCTCATCAGACCACAGGACATGGTTCCAGTAATCCATGTCCTTAGTCTGCTTGTCTTCAGCAAAATGTTTGCAGGCTTTCTTGTGTATCATCTTTAGAAGAGGATTCCTTCTGGGATGACATACAGACCAATTTGATGCAGTGTGCGGCGTATGGTCTGAGCACTGACAGGCTGACTGCCCACCCCTTCAATCTCTGCAGCAATGCTGGCAACACTCATATGTCTATTTCCCAAAGACAATCTCTGGATATGATGCTCAGCATGTGCACTCGACCTTCTTGGTCGACCATGGCGAGGCCTGTTCTGAGTGGAACCTGTCCTGTTAAACAACTCTATGGTCTTGGCCACTGTGCTGCAGCTCAGTTTCAGGGTCTTGGGAATCATCTTATAGCCTAGGCCATCTTTATGTAGAGCAACAATTCTTTGTTTCAGATCCTCAGAGAGTTCCTTGCGATGAGGTGCCATGTTAAACTTCCAGTGACCAGTATGAGAGAGCGAGAGCGATAACACCAAATTTACCACACCTGCTTCCCATTCAAACCTGAGACCTTGTAACACTAACGAGTCACATGACACCAGGGAGCAAAAATGGCTAATTGGGCCCAATTTGGACATTTTCACGTAGGGGTGTACTCACTTTTGTTGCCAGCGGTTTAGACATTAATGGCTGTGTGTTGAGTTATTTTGAGGGGACAGCAATTTTTCACTGTTATACAAGCTGTACACTCACTACTTTACATTGTAGCAAAGTGTTATTTCTTCAGTGTTGTTACATAATAGATATTATAAAATATTTACAAAAATATGAGGGGTGTACTCACTTTTGTGAGATACTGTATATATATATATATATATATATATACATATATATATATATCATTCAATAAGTGAGGATTAATTGGTATGAAATATTGTTTTTGTTACCTAATGGGTTGATAGATATTTGGACACATACAAGAACTAGATTGGCAGGCTTTAGTATAAAGAGCTACATTGATTTACCAGTCCCTTTTGATATGCAGAAACTCAGACACAAGAATAGTACACCTACATTTCTTACCTTACCAGCAGACGATATGGGGCCAAAGTAATTATCAAGACAAGGCTTTTCAAACACCCTGTGTTGACTAGCCCTTTCATCCACTTCAAAAGACACATGTTTGATATGCAGAGAAATGGCCATCTGTTTAGGAATGGACAATTTGCCCCTATATGACCTTGCATACTTAAGGCCCCATTCAAGAGAAGGTGATGACCTTTTTCTTGAATTATTTTTTCTTCTAATTCATTTTCTCCCCAAGAGAGGAGGTACTAGTGAGAGGCTGAACTAAGCTAAATTAAAGGCGGTGGGAAATTATCCAATCCTGTATGACAGTGATTCTCTACTCCTATCCTCGGGACCCACTAACAGGCCAGGTTTGCAGGATAACTGAAATGCATCACAGGACATATAATTTGCTGCTCAGTGATTACGGTATTCTAGTCTGCATCTCCCCAAGGTAACACTTAAAATCTAGCCTGTTGGTGGGTCCTGAGGACAGGAGTTGAGAACCACTGCTGTATGAGCTACACCCAGAGGGAGGAGAGGGGTAGCCTAATTTCACCAATCGCTTTGGCTCTATTTAAGTCTACGAGAGATGGGCCTTTATTTGTTTACTTTTCAAACAGAGAGGTCTCTTGAAGGGCAGTCAGCAGAATGGAGCGCTCACGTGCAGTAGCATGGTAACTATGTACATATATCTAAATGTTTGTCTTACATCTTTTCCCTCTCATTGTTTGTATTTAGTAATAGGTTAAAGCTCTCTTAAGAATATTTCTTTTTATGTAACTAGATAGATTGGTTTGTTAGGCTTTCATACTATATACCAATAAATGTTGTTGTTGTGTTAAAGCTTTCACTTATGGTCAAAGAACTCTCCTTTAACCCAAATCATAAATAAGAGATATTAAATCTCAAATATACCTTATGGTTAACACCTTGCTCACTATTGTGTGATCTATGTGATGGATAACAGCAATTACATGATACAATGGCCAATCACAATGTCTCTGCACAATATGATAGCTGTCACATCATCACTGTAGTAAACAAAGGTTTCTTGAATGAATCATTTGAACAGTGTTACTAATCTTCATTATATTAAGCAATCAGAGTGTAAAAACCAAAAACAAAATCCCTGATCACCCCTCCAGAGTAGTACAGCGTCACTGCGGTAAAAAAAAATAAAAAAATATAATTTTTTGTACATTATGTCACCAGACCAAGTGCAGTGTCACTAAGGTGATATTGTACCAATGTAGTGGTGATCTTGTACAGCGGCTGGCTTATCTGATACTGTTGTATGTCAGTGCCAGCAGCCATTATCTTTGATCACTGCTACAGCAGTACAATGTGGCCAGACCAGTGCTGCCTAATCACCGCAGTCCACTTGCAATTTTCTTAATCACCGCTACCCTCTTACAGTGTCTTTGTCCACTTCAGTCCACTCACAGTGTCCCTAATCAGCACCACCCACTCACAGTGTCCCTGATCACTGACATCCACTCACAGTGTCCATGATCCCCACTGCACCAGTCATAATGTCCCTAATGACCATCACACCACTCATATGGTCCCTGATCACTGCCACACCAGTTACAATGTCCCTGATCACTGCCACACCAGTTATTGTGTCCCTGATCACCGCCATATCAATTACAGTGTCCACGATCACTGCCACACCAGTTACCGTGTCCCTGATCACTGCCACACCAGTCATATTGTCCTTATTTACTGACACTCCAGTCACCAGGAGATACAAAGTTGATGTGGAGGGAGCTCCAGTACACAGCCTGTGAATGGTTTCCTCAGCTCTGCATGTTCTTCATGTGCTGCAAGGGGGCGTGTGTCCCTTTTCTCTAATCAGGGCTCAGAGCTGTCCTCACTAAGAACTGCACTGTGAGACTTTAAATCCACACCCCCTGCTTTTCAGAGCTGAGAGACATGTGTAAATTCTGCACCTTTAACAGCTGTAAATGATAGATTGCTGCAGATAAACAGATACACAGATGTAGGAGGATTTGTTTCATCTCTGTGTATCATCTGATGCTAGTCACTTCCCTGGGTATTTGTGGGGGTTTTCAACCATTTTACAGGATGCAAAATACTTTCATCTTGTTATGCTTTAAATGATATCCTCTGCACAGCACCCCCTTAAGTTCTACATTCACTTTTCCATGCACCTGCTAGATCCATTCTGTGAGCCGATTTTAAAATGTCACAGCGACTGCATGGAAGAGGTACTCCCACCCACAGTCACAGGGAACGTGTGTACTCATCCTTCAAAGAATATGTTCTTCCAAGAACAGGTAGATTGTTAGTTTTTCAAAATCTAAACAATATTTCCATGAATCTGATGGGACTATAATATATTCTATACATTTAATCAGTGGAATAGCTTTTTATTTATAGCAAGTAACCAAATAATGCGCAAGTAGTTTTAGAAAATCACCAAAACACTAATCAGATCACAATTTTCTCAAAATCATCTAGCTGCATGCAAATTAAAAAGGGTAGTCGTTTATGAATTTCAAACACATGTTCAAAGAGATTTATTAAAATAAAATATTATTTTACAGCTGGGTAATTATGATAAATATGGCAAGACAGGCAGAAGTGATGATTCATTTTTTTCTTGTAAAACAATATGTAATATTTCCTTCTGATTAAGAAGGAATAGAAAGATGAACTTCAGGCAAGAGAAAAACAATTATGGAAACAATGTTAACCAGAGGTATTTAACCACTTACCAACCGGGCCCCTTTTTTTTACCTTTGTTGGTTACAAGCTAAAAACTGTTTTTTTTTTCTAGAAAATTACTTAGAACCCCCAAACCTTATATAAATATTTTTTCAAACACCCTAGAGAATAAAATGGCGATCGTTGCAATACTTTTTGTCACAAGGTATTTGCGCAGCGGTCTTTCAAGCACATTATTTTTGGAAAAATTTCACTTTTTTGAGTTAAAAAATAAGACAACAGTAAAGTTAGCCCATTTTTTTGTATATTGTGAAAGAGAATGTTACACTGAGGAAATAGATACCATACATGACATGGTTGAAAATTGTGCGCACTCACGGATTGTCGGTATTTAAAAAGTTCCATAGGCGACACTTTAAAATGTTTTATCGGTTATCAGGTTAAAGGTGCAGAGGAGGTCTTTTGCTAGAATTATTGCTCACACTCTGGCGATCGTGGCGATACCTCACATGTGTGGTTTGAACACCGTTTTCATATGCAGGCGTGACTTACGTATGCATTTTCTTTGCTGTGCGAGCTCGCGGGGACGGTGGCACTTTCAATTTTTTTATTTATTTATTTATTTATTTTTAACACTGTCCCTTTAAAAAAAAATTCTGATAACTTTTATTGCTATCACAAGGAATGTAAACATCCCTTGTGATAGTAATATGTGGTGACAGGTACTCTTTTTGGAGGGCTGGGGGGTCTAAAAGACCCCCCATCCCTCCTTTGCACTTCACAGTATTCAGATCGCCAAAAACGGCGATTCTGAATACTGTCATTTTTTAAAAATTGGCGCCGTTAGCCGCTGAGTAAACTGGAAGTGACGTTGTGACATCGCTTCCGGAATTTGCCGAAGGAGACTCGATCGGAGCCGATTACGGCTTCTATAAGGTCTCCTTCTAGCCAGCGGAGGCGCCGGATTGTCGCTCCGGTCTCCCGGTGGGACGGGAGGCCAGAGAAGAGCGGCGGAAGGTGGCGGGAGGGGGGATGTCCCCTCCCACCCCCTGGGATAAAGACCGAGCGGCTCCCAAGCCAGATCGGTCAATACTCCTGGATAGCCAACCGCCAGTTCAAAAAATGATACCGCCGCTCAAAACTAGCCGCCGCCTATTTACGGCGCTGGTCGGGAAGTGGTAGTACACCAAAGAAGTGTTCTGCCTATACCACAATACATTGCAAAGGGTTTGAGTACTTAAAGGTCCAGCAAATTACAAGGACTATGTAATGTTCCTTTATACCAGGCAAGGTAAAAGTAGAATTTCAGGCAATTATTAAGTATGCTTATTAAGTATGCTTCCCACCTCCTTCAAAGTCTAACTACCCCATGAAAGGAAGATGCACGTAATCTCCCCAGTGGCCGGCTTTAGAGGTGAGGAGAGAATAGAGACAACTGCTGCAATGCCTGGGTGATGACATCACCCATAAGCTTAATGCGGTGCATCTGTTGTTGACCTTCTCTCTTCTCCCCTGAATCTGCCGCTTGGTGCTGATCGCACAACCGGATCAGAGTGCCTTGAGAATAGGTAAGTATAATCATCTTCCTTTCATAGGATAGTTAAAATAGGATTTAGAAAGGGGATGGGAGCAGGTTTAAGAATAATTTCTAATAGCCTGGAATTCCACTTTAATATACTGCAATTAAAGTGGTCTTTGTCTGACCCTAGAGCAGCATAATACTTCCAGGGCAGTTAATTGCTTGGTCATTTTCTGTGAAATAATGCCGCAGCCTATGAATTAGTGGAAGACGTATATTTATTAACTAGATTTTTGTAATACATTTATTTTATGGGTACTAGTATCCTTTTTGGGTACCATGCCTTCTTGTCACCAAGACTGACAGTTTTTTCTAGCTTTAAGAATTAAGTTATTCCACACTGTTTCTAAATGTGACTTCTCATAAATAGTGTTGAGCGAACCTGGACTGTAACGTTCGGGTCCGTACCGAACTTTGGAGTGTCTGGGACCCGGACCCGAACACGGACGTTTCAAAAAACGTTCGGGTTCGGGGTTCTGGTAGTTGATCACGCATGTTGAATACCTGCAGGGCAGCCAATCAACAAGCGTTTCACTGGTTTGCCATAGAAGCCATCACAGCCATGCCTACTAATGGCATGGCTGTGATTGGCCAGTGCATCATGTGACCCAGCCTCTATATAAGGTTGGAGTCACAGTGCTGCATGTCATATGCTCTTGCCTTAGTGTAAGGAGAGGATGCTGCCGGCGTTTTTGTGAGGGACAGATTGCAGACATTTTAACATCTGATCCTGCATTCTGAGATTACTACTACTGTTGCTCTGAGGGACAGATTGCAGAAATTTGAGATTTCACATACTGCTGCTTTGAGTGACAGATTGCAGATCATAATGCAGATCAAGATGCATAACACAACGATCGCTACGGTCGTACACAATGATCAGATTGTGGGATCGTACACAACGATCAGATTGTGGGATCGTACACAACGATCAGATTGTGGGAGTAATTTGAGAATTCACATAATGCTGCTTTTAGCGATCTGACTGCACTAGGTAGAGGCTTCTGCTTAGAGGGACAGCTTATTGTTCAAAAATCATCTCCTAGTTCTAAAGGGAGAGGTTCTAGCTGCAGCTGTAAGTGACACATTATTGTTCAAAAATCATCTCCTAGTTTATTTGATTTTAATTTATTTTCCCATCCCCATTTTTTTGTAGGGCACTTGCCCCACTCTTACCCCATTTTACTTCCTTTTGCAGCCCTCTAGCACTTGCCAGGACTTTGTTACAGCCATTTTTGTGCCTAAAAGTTCGGGTCTCCATTGACTTCAATGGGGTTCGGGGTCCGGGATAACATTCGGGCAACGTTCGGTGCCGAACCCGGACTTTTTCCCAAAGTTTGTTCGGACCCGCAGAACCTGAACGTCCAGGTGTTCGCTCAACTCTATTCATAAACCATAATCACATTGGAGGTATTGGAAGCTTGTATGTATGTTGAAATTCCACTTAGAGAACATCCCATCCTCCAACTTTAGAGTTGGACCAAACACCCGTTGCAAAAGTTCGGGCCCAAACGCTGAACCCTATTAAAGGCTACAGGACCTGCACTTGAAAAATCCAAGTCCCCATTTTGAAGGCTTATATGAAAGTTATTGGCCATAAAAAGGGTATGGGGGCGTGGATACTGCCTTGGGGACATGTATTAGGGCATTTTTAAAAAAAAAAAAAAGATAATTTTTACAGGAGAAGTGATTTTAATGATGCTTAAAGTGAAACAATAACAATGAAAAATCCCTTTAAATATAGTGCCTGGGGGTCCCCTTAATCAGCCTAAAAAGTAGTGCATCTGTACCATGTATAAAACCTGCTGCAGCAAAACTGACATTTATAAAAAAAATTAATGACATTTAAATTGCTGGCAATACAATACCATTGCCAGCAATACAAAAATGTTTAAAAAAATGATGTAGGGGGCCCCCCAAAATCCATACCAGACCCTTATCCGAGCATGCAGCCCGGCAGGTCAGGAAAGGGGGGGCAAGTAAGCGCCCCTCTAACGAACCATACCAGGCCCCATACCCTCAACATGGGGGGTGCTTTGACAATGGATTTACATTGGGGGAACATTGATTTTAATTTTTTTTTAAATAAAGGAATTGTCAAAAATTGTCTTTTTACAGTTTTTTGATAAATGGGTACCCCATACTCATTTTCATGGGGGGGCGGGATCTAGGGGCCCTTTTATTAAAGGAGGCTTCCAGATTCCGATAAGCCCTCTGCCCATAGACCTCAACAACCACCACCTAGGGTTGTTGGGAAGAGGCCCTTGTCCCCATCAACATGGGGACAAGGTGCTTTGGGGTGGGAGGGGCAGAGCTCCCCTACCCCAAAGCATCTCCCCATGTTGAGGGCATGTGGCCTGGTAAGGTTCAGGAGGGGGGCACTTGCTCATCTCCCCCTTTCCTGTCCTGCCAGGCTGTATGCTTGGATAAGGGTCTGGTATGGATTTTGGGGGGCCCCCAGAATGGGGCTGCCCCCATGTTGAGGACAGGGGACTCTTCCCCATAACCCTGGCCAACGTTTTCATGTGTTTGATGGGGACTATCAAAATCTAGAAGACCGCTTTAAGATAAGTGGGCCCTCAGATATCACCCCATGTGCATTATTAAGGGGTACATAGTACACCTACTCATTCATGAAAAAAATGGATAAACACACAAAAGCATTTGACATTTTGAGAAAAAATCACTGAAAAATGTCCAGCAATGTAGGACTTTGCCAAAAGAATAATCCACCAATCCCACTGATCCACCTGCACCTGCCTCACTCCTTGCTGCTAATGACAGCTCCCTGTCAAAAGAAAGGGGATGGTAGCTAACAACCCTGATCAATTTTGGTCAAGGCAGCCACCAGCCCAATGTTTAGATGGCCAGGATTTCCAGCCAGCATATTAATCAGCTTGGGTGAAGTCATTGGCTGCTAAAGACATGGTGGGTACCGATACCTGTCACTTCCTTAACAACTATTGACATGAAGGAAGATGTGAAATCTACAGTAGTGGCAGTAAAAATATTGATATATCAATATGATGTTCAGATCACATATGGCCAAACACATCCCCACATGATTTGCCATTTATAATATAGGGACAGTAGGCTTTATCCAGTGGAAATATTTCCCATTACTTGCCAGGACAAGTGGTAGAACTTTTGACAATATTTTTTATTATTATCTATGCCTTCTTGTCCTTGTGAGGCATATATCCCCCCCTATTTACAGTAAGAACATTTCTATAGGAACACCAAATAACCAGGGTCATAGAAAAAAAAAACAAGAGAAATGTTTTCTCTTCCCTGCTCTATCCAAAAACAAAATAATTTAAAGTTTGGAATTAAAGTGATGCGTGAATCTTCTTGGGTTGTGAACACAACCTAAAAGCCACAAATTGTGAACTCTGATGGGAACCCAATTACGTTAATGGGAGGCAAATCTTGAAATTTTATCAACTTTCAAGGTTAATAGACAAGTGCTTGTCAAACAAAAGCACATGGGAAGCTGGACACGCTGAACAGGGGATAACATGTACCAATGCCAAAAAAAAAAAAAACAGCTTCTTTAATAAGGCATCATTTTTTTAAATCACATGCTTGAGGAAGTTTTTAAACCTGTTTGGGAAGTGGCACACCTCTAGCATGCACTGATGTAAAAGCTCACAAATCACACAATGCAATTAAACACTGCCCTAAGGGACATGTACCAATGCCAAGAAATGTAAAAAGTATCTTTCAGTGGAGGGCAGCTCTTTTAATAAGCCTTAAAGGGTAACATTAAAATAAACAATTTTTTTAAAAAACACACTTGGGAATGCCCTAAACCTGCTTTTGACATGACACATTTGTAGAATGTAAACAAACAAACAAAAATGATGCAGCTAAAATCATTTCCAAACTACTTGGTCGGTTTATAAATAAAGCAGCTGGGATTCCCCTTCTTAGCTTTACCAGGCCCTTATGCTAGATGAGAGTCTTCTATTTATTTTTACAAAAAAACAACAAAAATATGGCTTGGGGTTCCCCCCAAGAGCCCATACCTGACTCTTATCCTTGATGAGGGTCTGGTATGGATTTTAAGTGGCAACTCACACACAAAGAGCATAGGGTCACCTAAAAAAATTTACATCAGGACTACCATAACTATATCTAGCCTTGCTGTCCAGGAAAAGGAGGACAGTGAATGTGTGAACTTTATTATACCACATTCTCTCAGTATGACGAGGATACCGTTTTGATAGGGACAAGGTCCTATTCTTCACATGCCTGGCCCAGTAATGTGGGGGTCTGCAGGGGAGGACTTCTCAGAATCTGAGGGCCCCCAGATGCTGCTCCCCAGGTGAAAGATACCTGCTTACACATTCAGTGTCACCTTTTTTAGGTATATTAGTGATAGAAGAAAAAAATACAATGGGATCACTAAAATGAAAATGGGACACAACACATATGTTGAGGGAGATCAGGCTGTAGCAAACCATTTAAATAATTACTTCTGTTCAGTCTTCTCAGAAATAGACTGCACTAATGTTAACATGTTAGGGAATCATATTGGTTCTAGCAATGATGGTTCATTTCTAGGATTTCTGGAGACAGATGTAGCACAGGAACTGGCTTTGTTAAAGCTTAACCACTTCAAGACCAAGCCTGTTTTTTTAATTCTGTGCTTACGAGTTAAAAACAGTTTTTTTTTGCTATAAAATTACTAGAACCCCCAAACATTATATTTTTTTTTCTAACACCCTAGAGAATAAAATGGCGGTCATTGCAAAACTTTATGTCACACCGTATTTGCGCAGCGGTCTTCCAGTTAGGCCATTGTTTTTACATATTGTGAAAGATAATGTTACGCCGAGTAAAATGATACCCAACATGTCATGCTTCAAAATTGCGTCCGCTCGTGGAATGGCGACAAACTTTGCAACTTAAAAATCTCCATTGGCGACGTTTAAAAATTCTACAAGTTTGCATTTTTGCGTTACAGAGGAGGTCTAGTGCTAACATTATTGCTCTCGCTCTAACGATCGTGGCGATACCTCACATGTGTGGTTTGAACACCGTTTTCATATGTGGGCGGGACTTACGTATGTGTTCGCTTCTGCGCGCGAGCTTGGCGGCACGGAGCGCTTTTTTTTTTTTTCAATTATTTATTTTGCTTTTTACTTTTTATTTTTACACTGTTCTTTTTTTAAAAAATGATCCCTTTTATTCCTATTACAAGAAATGTAAACATTCCTTTTAATAGAAAAAGGCATGACAAGTCCTCTTAAATATGAGATCTGGGGTCAAAAAGACCTCAAATCTCATATCTACTCTAAAATGAAAAAAAAAAAAAAAAAATCAGAAAAAAATGACAGCCCCCCAAAAAAAACGGGCCCTTTAAGACCGTTGGGCGGACGTGACTTCTGGCGTCATTTCCGCCCCGCCGTGTTATGGAGCCGCTCACTCGGCTCACAGACTCTGGGTGAGACGGATCGGATCATCTCCGCCGCTGCCGTAAGCGGCGGAGATGACTGGAAAGCGGCGGGAGGGGGGGCACCTCTCCCGCCGCTGATAAAAGTGATCTTGTTGTGAATCCACCGCTAGGACCACCTTTATCAGACGCAGAATCGTCTGAAGAAAAAAACGGTATCTGAATGGTGCCTGCAGCTGCAGGCACCATTCAGATATCACCACTCCAACCCAAGGACGTCATATGACATCAGCGGTACAGAAGTGGTCAATAAAGCAATGGGCCCTGATGGTATTCATCCCAGAGTTCTAAGAGAACTTCGAGATATACAGTATCTCACAAAAGTGAGTACACCCCTGACATTTTTGTAAATATTTTATTACATCTTTTCATGTGACAACACTGAAGAAATTATACTTTGCTACAATATAAAGTAGTGAGTGTACAGCTTGTATAACAGTGTAAATTTGCTGTCGCCTCAAAATAACTCAACACACAGCTATTAATGTCTAAACCACTGGCAACAAAAGTGAGTACACCCCTAAGTGAAAATGTCCAAATTGGGCCCAATTAGCCATTTTCTCTCCCCAATGTCATGTGACTCATTAGTGTTACAAGGTCTCGGGTTTGAATGGGGAGCAGGTGTGTTAAATGTGGTGTTATCACTCTCACTTTCTCATACTGGTCACTGGAAGTTCAACATGGTACCTCATGGCAAAGAACTCTCTGAGGATCTGAGAAAAATCATTGTTGCTCTACATAAAGATGGCCTAGGCTATAAGAAGATTGCCAAGACCCTGAAACTGAGCTGCAGCACGGTGGCCAAGACCATACATGGTTTAACAGGACAGGTTCCACTCAGAACAGGCCTCGCCATAGTCAACCAAAGAAAATGAGTGCACGTGCTCAGCGTCATATCCAGAGGTTGTCTTTGGGAAATAAACATATAAGTGTTGCCAGTATTGCTGCAGTGATTGAAGGGATGGGGGGTCAGCCTGTCAGTGCTCAGACCATATGCCGCACACTGCATCAAATTGGTCTGTATGGCTGTCATCCCAGAAGGAAGTCTCTTCTAAAGATGATGCACAAGAAAGCCTGCAAAAAGTTTGCTGAAGACAAGCAGACTAAGGACATGGATTTCTGAAACAATATCCTGTGGTTTGATGAGACCAAGATAAACTTATTTGGTTCAAATGGTGTCAAGCATGTGTGGTGGCAACCAGGTGAAGAGTACAAAGGCAAGTGTGTCTTGCCTAGAGTCAAGCATGGTGGTGGGAGTGTCATGGTCTGGGGCTGCACGAGTGCTGCCAGCACTGGGGAGCTTCAGTTCATTGAGGGAACCATGAATGCCCTCATGTACTGTGACATACTGAAGCAGAGCATGATCTGGGTCGCAGGGCAGTATTCCAACATGATAACGACCCCAAACACACCTCCAAGATGGCCACTGCCTTGCTAAAGAAGCTGAGGGTAAAGGTGATGGACTGGCCAAGCATGGTTCCTAGACCTAAACCCTATTGAGCATCTGTGGGGCATCCTCAAATGGAAGATGGAGGAGTGCACCGTCTCTAACATCCACCAGCTTTGTGATGTGGTTATTGAGGAGTGGAAGAGGACTTCAGTGGCAACCTGTGAAGCTCTGGTGAATTTCATGCCCAAAGGGTTTAGGCAGTGCTGGAAAATAATGGTGGCCACACAAAATATTGACACTTTGGGCCCAATTTGCACATTTTCACTTAGGGGTGTACTCACTTTTGTTGCCAACAGTTTAGACATTAATGGCTGTGTGTTGAGTTATTTTGAGGGGACAGCAAATTTACACTGCTTTACAAGCTGTACACTCACAACTTTACATTGTAGCAAAGTGTCATTTCTTGAGTGTTGTCACATGAAAAGATATAATAAAATATTTAAAAAAATGTGATGGCTGTACTCACTTTTCTGAGATACTGTAGTTGTTGGACCATTAACTGATCTTTTTAATCAATCTCTTCTAACAGGAGACGCTCCCCATGATTGGTGGATAGCTAATATTGTACCTATCCACAGAAAGGGCAGCAAGGTATAAGCTGGCAACTACAGGCCAGTGAGTTTAACATCAATTATAGTCAAGTTAATGGAATCACTCCTGAAAAGAAGGATCATTGATCACCTAAAAATACACAGCTTGCTGGACTCAAAGCAGCATGGCTTTGCTGAGGGCAGATCGTGTCAGACAAATATGATTGCGTTTTTTGATTATATTTCCAGTGTTTTGGACCAGGGTGGTTCTGTGGACATAGCGTATCTTCATTTCAGCAAGGCATTTGATACAGTTCCACATAATGATCTAATACAAAAGTTGGTCAAGCTGGGACGTAACCCATGGGTGGTTCAGTGGATATGCAGTTGGCTAAAGGATAGATCACAGAGTGTGGTTGTAAATGGGGTTCACTCAGAACAGAGACTAGTCCCTAGTATTTACTTACATACCGCTATTTAAGCGGTATGTAAGTGATCTAACTAAAGTTTTGTTGGACAAGGTATGTCTCTTTGCTGATGATACAAAGGTTTGTAATAGGGTTGATATCCCTGGAGGTGTCTGTAACATGGGACATGCTTTGGCATTGTTGGAAGATTGCTCAAAGCAGTGGAGACTGTAGTTCAATATTTCTAAATGTAAAATAATGTACCTAGGGAATAAGAATCCCCTTAGAGAGTACAGCATTGGGGATACAGTGTTAGCCAGCACTACAGCAGAAAAAGATTTGGGGGTGCTTATTTCAGATGATTGCAAAATGAGCAAACAGTGTGACCAGGTGGTGGGAAAAGCTAATAGAATTCTGGGATGTATCTATAGAGTGATCCCCAGCAGGAGGAAGGAGGTTCTAAATTCCTCTCTATAGATCTTTAGTGAGACCTCACTTAGAATACTGTGTCCAGGGGCGTGGCCGGCCGCAGACCATGATGGCAGCCTGAGAGAGGAGCTCCGTGACCCAGGGAAGATCAGCGTCACGTAGCGATCATCAGAGCCAACTTTCAACCACTCAAACAGGGCGATCTAGGTCCCAGGAGTCCAGAGACCATGACAAGGAAGTGCAAGGAGGAAAGGAAGCCTCAAAAATTAACTTGTACTTTACACAGGCCGCGGATGAAGGTAGGCAAGATGGCGTTGGCACATCATCCACACCAGCACATACTCTCATTGCCCAGTCACCTAATACTGGCTCCAAAAACAATCCTGGATCCTACCCTCCTACACCTCAATCCACCAGCCCTGCTAAAGCCAAATTTAGGGCGGATGGCGGAGGATGCAGCCCAGTACCCAGCACAGGCACAGACTCTGGGGAGGAGATGAGAGAACTCCCTGACTCTATAGAAGAATTCCCCATATCAAACACTCCAGTGATTGATTCAGTGCTGAAAGACATGTTACTCTCTCTCAGAAGTTCACTACAAGCAGACATGGTATCGTGCATGCAAAGGCTCCATACTGAGATACAGGAGATGGAAAACAGTGTAGGCCATGTTGAATCAAAGATGGGGGAATTTGCATCAACTATCAACGATGTAGTGGATGCACATGGCTCCAAGGAGAGTGAAATGGAAGTCCTAAAAGCCAAATTAGCTGACATGGAGGACAGAAGCCGAAGGAACAACTTAAAAATTAGAGGAATTCCGGAGTCAGTGCAGCAGGGAGAACTCCGGATCTATGCCATTAATGTATTTAAAGGGTTAACACCAGAGCTTACAGATATGGATGTAATAATTGACAGAATACATTGTTTACCTAAACCAACATACCTCTCTGAACAAATCCCAAGGGATGTCATTTTGCGCCTACACTTTTTTCATACTAAGGAAAAGTTAATGGCGATAATGCGCAAGGGAGAAAACATACCCCCACAATTCCAGAAGTTTCAATTCTTTGCAGACCTCTCGCAATACACCCTACAGAAGAGGAAAAGCCTCAACACTATAACAAAAGCTCCCAGAAACCACAACATTGGATATAAGTGGGGTTACGCCACAAAAATAACAATTACTAAAGACGGCACCGCACATGTTGTGGATTCCCTGGAAAAAGGCCTAACTCTGCTTAAAAAATGGCAAATTGTCCCAGATCCAGCTAACAGCCCCGCAGCAACGCACAATATTCCTCCTATTGATCCTGAATGGAGGGTGGTTACATCTAAAAATTCTAAAAGCCATACTTGAGTTCACAGCCAGAATAACAAATCCCTGTTGTCCGGGAGTTGCTGAGGTTCCTCTCATGCTACAGACTTGACCCCTAATGCTCTTGAGCAGCAAGGAGCTGCACTCAGATACTAAGTACCAATTCCTGACTAGTGACAGTTATGGTTTCAGTTATGTTTTTCACGTTCTTTTTTGTGTTATACTTTTTGTTCACCTACTGCAGTCGGTGCTAATCACCTTTAACACCATCTTGAAGCTCTGCAAAGAACTGAGAAAATATTGGAAGAACCTGAAGGAGAAGCAGACCTTGAGGAGCAACACCCTTCGTTCTACCTTTATCCGCACCAGGGAAATTTCACTGCACAGCTGGGAAACTGTGAGTACAATTTACACCTGCATTTTAACACACACATCAAGAGGGAAATTTATAATCTTTGACCACTGGAGGGAGCTCCAGAACAGTATATGGAACAGAGATCAATTGGCTTACACTTTGAGTATACAAAATGGGTCTAAAAATTCTCACAATTAATACAAGGGGCCTCAACCACCCGGCCAAGAGAAGGTCCATGTGGGAGGAAGCTCTACTGTACAAAAGTGATATCCTTTGTGCACAGGAATCACATTTTGACAACCGAGCACCGCCTAAATGTACGCATAAATGGTTCCCATATGTATTTACCGCAAATGCGGAAGAAAAAAGAGGGGAGTCCTTATCTCATTAAGGGACACAGTCTCCTTCACCCTGCATAAGGAAATCAAGGACACACAAGGGGGTTATATTATTTTAGTATGTGACATCAACTCAACCACTTATACTATCGCAAACATTTATGCACCCAATACCCATCAGATACGCTTCCTGAACAAAACAATAAATAAAATTCAGAAACACCAAAAGGGCTACTTAATAATATGTGGAGACCTAAATCTCACATCTGATCCAACCATAGATTTCACAGCTTCACCAAAGAGGCATAATCTCCATCTACAGGAATGAATTCATCACAAGGATCTATATCATGCATGGAGGAGCTTTCACTCTGGGGAGAGGGACTACACCTTTTTTTCTACAGCGCATCAAACATACTCACGTATTGACTTTTTCTTAACCGACCGGCAAACTTTGTCCAAAACTACATCATCCTTAATAAACATGATCACATGGACAGATCACGCATCAATAACTTTAACACTGGAAGACGACTTCATATTGTGGAACGCTCATAAGGCATTCATGTAGGGGGTTTTCATTAAACTGGGGGCAGGAGTTAAGAGGCAGCGTCAAAAGAAAATAAAACAAATCTCAGATGAAATCTACACTTTGGAAACACTTAACAAACAAACACCTTCCCCCACATGTCCCAAAAAGTTAACGCAACTTTGCCAAGAATTAAGAACACTTTTAATGGATTGTTTTGAAAAGGCCTCTAGAAGGCTTAAGATGCAGTATTATGCCATAGGAAATAGGGCTGTATGCTGTTAGCCCAGCGCTTGCGAGGACATAGATATAAAACAAAAATTCCATACCTAATCCACCCACTTACTAAAGAAAAACACTACCACCCAAAGGATATAGCGGAAGCTTTTAGTACCTATTATGGAACATTATACAACCTCAAAGACGATCTTGATACGTTCCAACCAACACCAACATTGATTGACTCCTTCTTATACAAATTGTCACTTCCCAAATTAACCCCTGAACAATTAACCAACCTAAACTCCCCATTTCACCCTAGCAAAATACAGACAGCAATCGAATCATTACCAAATAACAAGTCCCCAGGCCCAGATGGGTTTATAGGGGAATACTATAAATCATTCAAACATATACTCATACCCTTTCTAACATTTTTAACAAAGCTGCTGCCTCTTCCTCCTTCCCTCAGGAAATGTTACAAGCAATGATTATAACCTTGCCCAAGCCAGGGAAAGATCCATCAACACCTCAAAATTTTAGGCCTATTTCCCTCCTGAACAACGATCTCAAACTCTATTCCAAACTTCTTGTCCTCAGATTACAAAATATTCTCCCCTCGCTTATTGATTCAGATCAATCGAGCTTTACCAGAGGTCGACAGACCACAGGCGCTACACACCGACTGATCAATATCAAACACTGCATTAACCAATGAAAGAAGCCCTCTCTGCTCCTTGCTTTGGATGCAGAGAAGGCTTTTGATCGCATTCATTGGGGGTACCTAGCAAGAGCTCTGTCGGCCTTTGGTTTTGAAGGAAACATACGATCCACAATAATGGCTTTGTACACCACACCTTCAGCTTGAGTATTTACCTCCTGGGTACTTTCTTCCCCCTTCAAGATTACGAACAGGACCCGTCAGGGTTGTCCACTATCCCCATTGATATTCAATTTATTAATGGAACCACTTGCCACGTATGTCCGTAGCCAGCCAAATATATCTGGGTGGAAAGGTCACAAATTATCCCATACAATTAGCTTATTCGCAGATGACATAATACTTATGCTCACAGATGTAGAGAAATCCCTGGCTTCGGTACATAAAACACTGAAACTGTTTAACCAAGTTTCCTACTATAAGGTGAATGATACCAAGTCATATGTGTTGGGGCTGGGTGTCAAACAAAAACTCAGGAATTCCTTCCCATATGTGTGGAAGGAGTCTGGGATAAAATACTTAGGATTCACTCTAACACCAAATACAGATGACTTATTCAAAGAGAACTATATCCCGCTACTAAGGGAACTCCAATCTAAGCTTCAAGCCATATCAATAGGGGAGCTCTCCTGGTCAGGGAGATTAGCCACCTTTAAAATGAATATCTTGCTGCAATTCTTGTATATATTCAGGACTTTACCCATTTCAGCACCTAACTCCTACTTTAAAAAGGTACAATCCATGGTAAACCAGTTTCTATGGAGGGGGAAGAAGGCAAGGTGTGCTTATAACAATTTAACAAACACGAGAGAAGCAGGGGGAGTAGGTCTAACAAAATTGTAAGATTACCACTCCGCCGCAATCCTAGCGCAGCTCAAAACCTGGTTCCAACAGCCCACAGACAACAAATGGTTGGATTTGGAAAACTACCAGATTCAGGGCCATAACACCTACTTTTTCTTAATAGCTAGAACACACTCAACCTGTGTAAAAAATCACTATCTCCCACAATTAGAGCCTCTGTGGAGGCATGGCAAGTTTTAAAAGTATTACCCATACTAGATGAAACAACTACAATTTTATCTATGCCACTACACTGCATACCCTTACTAATTCCAAACATTAAAATCATGCCATGGACACAGCTAGGGATTAAGGAAATAGATGACATAAAGATAGGGCCAGCCATCAAAATCTTTAGATCACTACAGATCGAATTTGGTTTACCTAGCTTAGAATATTATACCTATATACAGATAACACACTTTCTCCAATCTAATATTAACACATCAATGGTTCTCCCATGGCGGGTAGCCCAATACTATATAACAATAAAGACAATAATAAGCCCCCCACAAAAGTCTTTACTCAGCGCTGTGGATGCGGCAATATCTCTTCTTTCAAAAAAGCGGCTGCTGATAAAAATAAGCAAATGTATAACAAAACAGTGTACTGATCACTACTGTCTCTGCAGCAGCGCTAACATGTAATCATAAGCAATCCTCAGGGTGTGTGAAACACAATGCTGGAACTCTTGCCACCACCAGATAAACACCACGTGCAAGAGGATCACGTCCCCTTAGGAATTGCACTTACCAGAACCAGGTAAGTGTCTCGCCTGTATTTAGAATCAGCAAGTGTATTGTACAGGTATAACCGTCCTTTTCCCGTCTCCAACCGGCTATTCTCCTCCACTGCGGGTTGCCCTCACTGTGCTTTGTGGGCTTGGAAGCTCTAAGTGTTAAAATTCAGACCTTGTTTTCCTAAGTACAGGTGTGTCTGTATTACCTGCCTCCAGAGTTGTTAGCAAAATGTGACTCAGTTCTACCTGTGCAAGTACTGACTGAAATTGTTGCTGAAAAAAAAAAGCCAAGCCCAGGTTTGAAGACTAGGCGGAGCAGAGTGTGCTGTGCCCAATACTATAAAACGCGTGAAGCCAAAACAAGAGATATATCTCTACTTTACAAAACACTAGACAACAAAAACCATTTTACTAAAACCCGACACATCCTAGCTTGGGAAAAAGACCTAAATTTGGAGTTCACAACTGAACAATGGCAACAAGCAATAAAGACGTCCTACAAATCCACAAAAAGCGCCTATTTATGGGAGCTGTATCAAAAGATCCTACTAAGATAGTACTTAACCCCATATAGAATCTACGAATTCGATCCACTGGCCCCTCCATTTTGTTGGAGAGGCTGTGGAGAGGTAGGAACATTAATTCACATACTATGGGCCTGCCCAAAACTAAAATCCTTGTGGACAACTAGCTTCCACAAGCTGAACCAAATCTAGAAATCAACATCCCTCAATCTCCAGCATTAGCATTGCTATCTACAGGAATAGAAAGATTCCCTAGAGAACACTGGACAATCATTTCCCACTTATTATTGAGTACGGGGCTAGTGCAAGTTTGTCACTGGAGGGAAAGCTTGGCTCCCTCCATGGACGAAGTTATAGTGGCCATACCCATGCCACATACGAGGAATTATTTGCCTCCTCCCAGAGGAACTACTTGGCCTGTGAAGCTAAATGGAAGTAATGGCACAACTGGTATACTGATCATATGAAGGATTAAATATTCAAATCGATCCTATTGGCACCGACTGCGGTATATAGGTGTATTTATATTTTGGTTTTTTTTTCTCTCTTTCTTTTCTTTTCTGTTATGATATCTTTGACAATCTATGGAAAAATTGGTTACTTGAGAGCTGCATGGTTTAAACTGTAATATTCTGAAACGTTGCGTAACCCCAGTCCGTAATGGCAGAAGCGGGCGGGGCCGGGCCCCCTAGTCCCCGGGTCACAGAGAGATTCCAAGTGGGGTGGCTTGGGGGGGTCGGGCAGTCGACCAAATGCCAGGGCATTATGGAGGGGTATATAAAGAAAAAGGAAGAAGAAGGAAAATTATCATATGGCGCAGTTTCCATGTTGTACTATACATGATATGTTGTTAACGTGATATTATTGCCACATACTTCATACTTATATCGCTTTTTATGTTCTTAAGAAAACCAATAAAGAAATATTGAGAATTAGAATACTGTGTCCAGTTCTGGAGACCTCACTTACAAAAATATATTTATAAGATAGAACTAGATCAGAGACGGGTAACAAAAATGGTGAAAAGTCTGGGGGATAAAACGTCAAAAGACTTCCGGGTCCGGCGCCGTATGGAGCAGCTGCTGCGGTGCTGGCTCCCACTCAAGGCCCTCCAAAAAAACAGCTTACCACACCCATCCATACTCTGGCACACACTGGGGTTCACCCCAACACAAGCAGCAACACCCCAAGTCCGGGGCATGGATAAATTCTTAGAGAAAAACGCTCCACAAGCGGCCCCGTCACTCCCGCCGCGGACGGCCGAAATTGAGGCCCTGGCTTCGGCCTACGTTCCCGGAGCTCACCCCGGAGCCCGGCGGCTCCCCACAGCCTGAGTCAGAGTCTTTACAAAATCAAAACCTACCGGACTTCTGTGCGAAGTGCATACCGGAAGCTCTGGGCCTCCCGGCCCCAGTAGTGGTCGAGAAAACCCACCGCGTGGGCCCGTACAATGAGGAGCGTGCCTCTCCGAGACCAGTTATTGCTTGCTACCTAAATTATGCTGATAAATCCAATATGCTGCAAAAATTCCGCCAATCTAAATCCTTTCAAATAGACGGGACGAAGATACTAATTTTTGCAGACTATTCCATCGAAGTCTCAAGAAAAAGGAAGGCCTTTCAAAACGTCTGCTCTCAGCTCTTCCAACGCAACATAAAATTCACTCTGGCATATCCTGTGGTGCTATGCCTTAAAACTCCGAATGGGGATCAACTCACATTTCAGGAACCTGCTGAAGCGGTCACTTCCTCCCTTCCCTTCATACCTCATCGAACCCAAACCAAGCCAACATCTCCCCCGTGATTAATTGCTCTCAAGTACAGAGAAGTCCGAGGAAATACTTTCCCAAGCGCATAAAATACTTCAACACTGGGAACCACTCCACACACTGTTAAATTATCGCTGCAGCCCTCTCTTCACCTCTTTCAGAGTGCTGCTACTTAGTGGGAGCACCATTTGCCATACCTACCCTTTGCTGCCCAGTGGGGCTGGGTGAAGGCAACTCACTGGATCCTTGAGATCGTAACTATTGTCTTCTCTTTTTTTTGATATCTCTCTGGCTGCCTGACTTTACTTTATAGTGCCTGACCTTCCTAACAATGTTGCACTGTCAGAGCCCTGCAGGCCTGCAAACGGGCAGCATTGCTAGTCATGTCATGCCGTTGTTTAATGGCGTTAAGTTACAGTTGTAAGTCTGTTATATTAGTTACCAGTATACCTTCCACCTGAACAAATTGATGGGTGTAATGCTCCTCCCTTGTTATCCGGGATCACAATGGGAGTGCTCCCCCCCCTCCCTGGGGGATTTTTGTATGGTGGGAACTATTCCTGGGATTCATTCACTACCTGTATAATCAAGGTGCCTTTTAAGGGAGCTTATGGTTGCAGTTTGTTCATGCGGGAAGAAGTGAAGTACCTTTTGTTTATGTTGTTCTACTCTCCATGGTACCTCTCTCACTACTATACAGCCACCCTATCGTTCCTTAATACATATCTACCTACCCTCACACCCCCCCCGGTTCTCTACTCCGCCAGATACTTCAACTGGGCCCGCCCACTTATCTGCATGTCCGATCCTAGATTACGTTTTAAGCACCCCTGGTCCTCACATCCCATCCACCCTCCCATTCGGCTATAATATAATTTCATGGAATGTTAAGGGGCTTAGGTCACCAACCAAGCGTGTTAAAATCTTTCGACATCTCCAGCGCCTAAAGGCAGATAAAGCCCTGTTGCAGGAGACCCATCTACCCTCATCGGACTTCCATCGCATGCGTAAGCTTTGGGTAGGGTCAGTTTACGGTGCAGGGGCTCTCGGCCGTAAAGCAGGTGCGTTAATTCTAATCCACAAAAACCTCCCTCATAAGATAATTGCCACTGGGGAAGATGGCAGAGGCAGACAGGTCACGATACGGGTCCAACTTGCTAACTTAGATCTTTTAATCACAAATGCCTTTGCCCCCACCACTCCGGACAGGCAATTTTATGGGGACCTTTCCACCTCCCTATTAAAAGACCCCGACGTCCCACATATTTTAGGAGGTGACTTTAATGACATAATCCATCCCCTGGAAGACAGATCCCCGGTAAAGATCAACGACACCTCACACTCTACACTCCATTCTACATTGCTGGCGTCCACAATCGACTCCCTCGAGCTGCACCATCCTCTGGAAAGGGAGTTCACTTTCTTCTCCCACAATTCCCTATCCAGATTAGACTACCTTTTCTGCACCAAAACACTGCTTCCAAAGGTGTCAGAGGTGCCGATCCACAGCATCGCTATCTCTGACCATGCACCGGTTTCCATATCACTAGAACTATCCAACCACCAGCAAGCCCCCAACATTTGGAGGTTCCCTTCTTTTCTCCAAAACAACGAGGACTTCCGCATCTTCATGGCAAAAACCTGGCGAGACTATCTGCCCGAAAACAGAGCGAGATGGTCTGCCGCAAAAAAATCCTTTGAAGCTTGGGCAGATAAGGTTGAGGTACTCCATAAAGCCCACTTATAAGCCCACCTCCATAAATTTGGGAACAAGTCGGGTAAATGACTTGCTAGACTAACCAAAGGCCCATTCAAACCCACACATATCTCCGCTCTTAAAGACTCTTCAGGCATTATCAAATCTAATCCCAAGGACATCAGTCAGATCATGCTAGATTTCTACTCGGACCTTTACACGGTTGACCCCATAGATAAAGAGGAGGCTCACAAATTATTTTCCCTGATAGACCTGCCCAAGGTCACCTCTATACAAATGGAAGCGTTAAACGCTGAAATCTCCTCCTCAGAAATAGACTCAGCTATCCGGAATTTAGCTCCCTCCAAAGCTCCCGGTCCAGATGGTCTTACTGGGGAGTTCTTTAAACTTCTAAAGGAAGATATCATGCCTACCCTGCAGAAGGTGTACAATACACTTTGGCAGGGCGGCTCCTACCCCCCTACTGGCAATCAAGCTCTTATCAAACTATTAGAAAAGAAAGGCAAAAACCCCACCCAACCTGGCTCTTACAGACCCATATCCCTCTTGAACATAGATGTGAAGATCCTATCAAAAATTATAGCTACGAGGCTTGCCACAATTATGCCAGACCTTATAGACCCTGCACAATCTGGTTTTACACGGGGTAGAACTGCCACACTCAATATCAGGAAGGTTGTAGCGGTCCTGGAGATTCCGAAAAAAGCTGGGACGGGGTTCACGCCATCATCACCCTTGACGCGGAGAAAACCTTCGATAATGTTAGTTTCAAATGGCTCCATCTGGTACTTGAGCGAATGGGCTTCAATGGGGCCTTTACACACCTCATCAGGACCATGTACTCGGCTCCCGCAGCCAGGCTGGTGGTGGCAGGCCTTCTCACACCAGAGTTCAAGCTATATAAGGGTTCCAGACAGGGCTGCGCCCTCTCTCCCCTACTGTTCAACCTAGCCTTAGAGCCGCTCTCCAGATATCTCAACCATGTGGCCCCCCTCCATGGCATTAAATTTATGGACTTTGAACTGCGCTCTTTGCTATTCGCAGACGATGTTCTCATTTTCTCCTCTAAGCCGGCCACTGACATCTATACCATAAAAAACATCTTCGACAGATTTAGACTATGCTCCGGCCTTCGTATTAATTGCCACAAGAGCGAGATACTCCCTTTGGGATCCTCCTCCGACCCTCCGTGGGCTACAGACTCCCCTTTTGTATTGGCCCGCTCCCACATTACATACCTAGGCATTAAGATAGGCAAGATGCCTTCCTCTCTCTATCACCTCAATTACCCCCCTCTCTTGACTAAGGTATGCCAGGGACTGGACAGCTGGATGGATCTGCCCCTCTCGCTTATGGGGAGATGCTATCTTATTTAAATTGTTACATTTGCTCGCCTCCTTTACCCCCTTCAGACGATCCCATTGCTGTTGAAACATAAAGACATTCAAACCTTGAACAAAACTATGACACGCTTTGTCTGGCAGGGGAGGCGACCCTGTATTTCCCTAGCCAAATTGCATCTCCCCAGGAGTGAGGGGGGTACAAGCCTTCCCAATGTTAGGTTATGTAATATAGCCTGTCTGCTTAGATTTAGTTTAGATTGGTTGACTAGTTCTTCTTTTCACTCAAATTACCGAATTGAGTCGGATATGGTTCACCCATACTCCCTAGCAGCTCTACTCCATTCCAGATGGAAAACTATCCCACCGCACATCCAAGACAACCTCTTAGAAAATATAAAACATAAAACACAGCGCTAAACAACAATAATAAAATAATAAAAAACAATATGTCAGTGCAAAGTGCAGACACAGAATCAGCTGCTGCTATAAATATAAATGAGATGAAAGTAAAAAAGTCAATTGTAGTCCAAGGATGTTAGCAGCGATGACTTTTCACCCATATGACACATAGGCGTTCAGTGTAAACGTTCATATATAAACAATTATGTATAAAGTGCTAGTGCTGTATATAGTCCAACTTGGTGCAAACAAAATCATCAAGTGAATCCACTCTGATCATTCCTACACCTGTGTCACCACGTGCAAATAAACACACTGGAGCTCACCAGAACCATAAGATAAGTCAGCATATCTGCATCAAAGAAACAAAGCCTCCTCCTTAAGCATGGATCCCTGGGATCAAACAGTGTATCCAGGTCCTCTCCAGCTCCGACATTCATAAGGGAGGTAAGCAGATAAAAGCTCGCATAGCGTATCACTTTTTTAAAACCAGATTTTATTCTTAAAGGTATGCGCTTACATATAAGTAAAATCAATAGTCATCTGCAGCATATCAGCAGTAGTTACCGAACCGCGACTGAGTGCCTTCTCCTCTCACGAGCCGGCGTCACTCTCAGTTACTTCCTAGCTGCATCTGGGTCGCCGTGTGGCCATGCCCCTGATGCTTTTTGTCACTTCCGACTTGATCACAAGGGCTGGCCACACGGCGATCTAACCCATCCTAAATAGCGGCAAGCGTTCGCCACCAGATGGCCTCACTCCCACATTCCCACTGCTCAGCCACAAGTACCCAGCCATTCATAGCATTAACACTTATGTAGCCTCACTCAGCAAAGCTTAGAACGGCTGATCCTAGCACTAAATGGCCCAGCAGGGGATGTTTACATAAATTAATGATTTGGCTCAGCCATGCATGCCACTTTTAACCATGCATCTAACAGTGCATTATTGATCTAGAAAAATAATCATGTTAAAATTTTAAATAACCAAAATACCATTAATATAAATGAATATAAACATACAATATGCTTATAGATACCCCATCCAAATCCCAATGTACTCGTTATATTCCCACAATAATGGCATACATTAGGTAGGATATCCAGCACATGAGTTTATGACACACATGAACAGTGTTAAAATGAATGCTAAAATTTTTATTAAAAATATTTTAAAAGGTATTCAAAATATTTTGGTAAACTATACCCTGCATGGCACTCATTGTCAGGACCTGGGGTTGAACCTGGGACTTCTTCCGTGTCTGGCATTAATCCTTCTCACTGAGCTATCTGAGATGCTGGACAGCTCCCTGCCTGATCTGTTGGATATTCTGCCTGGTCCATTAGACAACCCTGTCTTATGTCTTGATTGCTGGAGAACCTTGAACTTCTTGCTCCTTCCATGAACTTCCTTTATAAGCCTTGTCTCTGCACTTCCTCTTTGCCAGGTTATTGCTCTTTCTTAGCCAGTGCCTTGCTTTGTCTTCCCTGCTGTTGTCCATATTTGCTACCATTCATTATCGACCCTTGGCTTGTTCCACGACTACTCTACTGCCTGATCCCAACCTGCAACTACTCGTTACAGACCTTTTGGCTTGATTACTGACCACGCTCCCGTCTGATCCTTATCTGCTCATCCGCTACTGGACTCCGGTTTGCTAACACCCTGGTGGGGCAATCCTGAGGACCGCAACCTGGTACTGACAGTCCATCTAAGTCCATCTCCACCATCAGGAGCTCTGGTGAACACCGGTCGGTACTTAGATTCCGCACCTCAGGTGAGCCTGTGTCATCTGCCAGGGTGGATACGAAACTGCTATAGCAACTGGTCTTCGAGCCTGATGCCTAATCGTGACAGAATAACCTGGCCTAAAACATGGAGGCCGCTATAGCAAACACCGTGGCTCCTTTCAGGCAGCAAATCGCAGAGTTGCAGAAGTTTGGTGTTACTTACCAAGAAAAATTTGCCGGACTAGAAAATGTGGTGAAGGGGCAACATGAAGAGATCCGTGCTCTGCAAAAACAATTGCTGGACCAACGTTCCTGAGATGATGCTAACGCACATATGCCTCATCC